>CAUIJW010000252.1:0-128806 GCA_960531205.1 Andrena bicolor | reverse complement strand
TAACCTGCTGATTGCTAAATTGAAATTTTTTGGGCTGCCTCCTTTATCACTTTCTTGGTTTCGCTCCTACCTGAAAGGACGCACTCAGCAGGTTATGATAAACCGTGATGGGCCAAAATTTTCTTCCTCGCG
The DNA here is from genome assembly GCA_960531205.1 of Andrena bicolor. Taxonomy (NCBI): domain Eukaryota; kingdom Metazoa; phylum Arthropoda; class Insecta; order Hymenoptera; family Andrenidae; genus Andrena; species Andrena bicolor. Next base: position 128,674 of record CAUIJW010000252.1, on the reverse strand, counting down.
CGCGGTGAGTTGCGGAGTTCCACAAGGCTCCGTGCTAGGTCCATTACTTTTTAATATCTTCGTTGCCGATCTACTTCGCCTTACCACGACGAATATATCATGCATGTACGCTGATGACATGCAGATTATCTCCACATTTTCGCCAAATAATATCAACGAGGCCGTTAATAATTTGGAATTCGACCTGGCCAAAATATCTGATTGGGCGGTTCGACACGGGCTAAGACTAAATCCTTCTAAATCCTCTATTCTTGTGCTCGGCTCTTCTTTCCTTCTCCGTGCTCTTCCTCCCATTACAGTTACGATCGACTCCATACAGCTGCATCCTGCCACTTCTCTTCGGAATTTGGGAATCACACTCGATTCTACTCTTACTTTCGAAAACCATGTCTCTACTGTATGTCGCCAAGCTTTCAATCGTCTTCGTCTTTTATATCCCTCCCGCCATATACTCTCCACTACTCAAAAACTCCTCCTTTCACAATCCTTGGTTATATCTTTGTTTGACTACTGTGACGTCTTATATAGTCCTTTTCTCACCTCTCGTCTTACCTCTTTGATACAACGTGTCCATAACTCTTGTCTGCGTTTCTCCTATTGTGTTCGTAAGTTTGATCACATCTCTCCGCTTTTCGTAAAATCCTCCTGGTTACGTATGTCGCAAAGATGGAAACTCCACTTATGCTGTCTCGTGTTTAAAATTCTCTCCTCTGGTTGTCCGTCATATCTATATCACATCCTTCGCACAAACCTTTCCTTTCATTCCTCCACTGCTGTTTCAACCCGTTCACAATCACATCTCTCTATTCCTTTACACTGTACCTCCAAATTTGAATCCTCTTTCTCATATATAGCGGCGCATTATTACAACTCCCTTCCTGCTTCTATCCGACAGCTTGACTCTTTTCCTGCCTTTAAAGAGGCAGCCCGGCTTCATATCCTTCAGCACTTTTAGTGTGGGCTGCCTTGTTACGTCTTCACCTCCATCTATAGCCCATTTTATGCCGTTCCCGCGTGTTAGCATCTATTTGTTCTATTTGTTCTTTGGGGTCTAAATTTTTATCTTCTTTCTTATCTACTATTATTTAGTTTTAAGTATGTTTAGTATTAGTATACGTAATATTAAGTAATTTTTAGTTTATATTATGGTTAGGCTTATTAACAGTTTATACTGCGGCCTCGCCTTTCCCCTATCTGTACCACATCATTTCTTTTTCTGTCACGTCAAAGGGTAATAAAGTTGAAATAATAATAATAATAATCTCCTCCGGGGCGGCGGAGTCCATCCGGGGGTCGGCCGGGGAGGACATCGGCCCCTCCCGAGCGGAGGGCGCCGACGGCGGCGGCACGCCCGGACCCGGGGCAGGCAATACCGCTCTCACCGGATCCGTCTCCGCGACCAGCGCGCGCGTCTCCAGTCGCGCGCACCTCTCCCGGGGGACCTCCACCTCCCTGTCTCGGTCTCGCACCGAGTCCCCGGCCGCGAGGGCCCGCTCCGTCAGGAGGCGGACCTCGGTCTCCAGCTTTTTGGATCTCCGCTCCCACGCCCCCTGGCGGATAACCACCTCCCTCGCCGGCTCGTTGGGTCGCAGGCCCCTCTCCGCTCTGCCGACCGCCTCCATCGCCAGCACAGACGCGCGGCGCAGCGCTATCCTAATCGCGCGCTTGTCCACCGTCCGCATGTTGGCGCCGCGGCGATCACCGCCGCCACCCCGTCCAGTTCCTGCTGGACGGTCTTGTGCAGCCCGTCCGCGGGCATGTTCTCCGCCCAGTCGCGGAGGCTGTTGCGGCTGGGGAGAGCCTTCATCCCGGGCCCCAGCCTTCTGGGGTCCGTCCAGACACCGGGCTTCCTCCCCCACTTGCCCGGAACGAACCCCGGCCTCCGCTGAGCATCCGCCGCACCGTCGGACGACGACAGGGGCGCGCCGACGAGGCCCTCCGCCTCTTCCTCTTCTCCTCCGCTGGAGGGCGGTGGGGCGCCGCCCACGTCCGAGTCGGACAACATCCTGGCGCGCGCCCCGGATCTCCTCCCCCACCCCGCCACGGTCGGCTGGAACTCGCCGCCGCTCGCGGTGTCGTTAGCCGGGGCGTCGACCTCCATGGCCGCGGCCGCCCCGACGTCCCGCGATGGCACCCTCCTCCCGGTAGTGCCAGGTTCTCCGGCGGACCCCAGCGCGGAGTCCACCCGCGACGTCTCCTCGTCGGAGGAGACGACGACGCACTTGTCGTCCGGGACGAGCGCGTCGCAACGCGCGAGGCACACGCGGGCCTCCCGACCCGTCGCCGGCGCAGCGCGCACCGCCGAGACGCTCGACCGCACCGGTCCCGCCAGCGACCGCCGAAGCGGCGACGCGCCGACGGACGCAGCGTCCCGATCGAGCCGCCCCACAAGCTCCGCGACCTCCTTGCGTAGGCCCAGCAGATGCCGGACCTCCGTGGCCGCCTTCACCTCCGTGCACCGCACGTACGGTACGCCTCTGGTGTGAGGCGCCGACCGCGGTGCACCCCCGACTCGCGGACCCGAGACAAACGACGTCGTCTCGGTCGGGACGTCTTCCCATTCCGCGCCCTGATCACGCGGCGAGGGGGAGTCAGCCCTCCCTTCCAGCGGCGGGTCCTCGACCCACTCCTCCCACGGTACGTCCCCGACGCGATGGGACGCCGGCAGTGAGGGGATATCGCATGTCCCCAGCTCCACATCAACAACCCTCCCTCCCCCAGGCCAGCTACCCGCGGGACCGCGGGCGTGATCTGGCCCTGGTTCGAGGCCGGTGACCCGCACGAAGCGATCGTGCACCGGTCCTCAGGCGTTTGAGCCCGGTCGCCATCCGGGGGTGTATAAAGGGCACCGCCATGTTTCTGTGGTGACTCCATAACAAACCCACGAGTAACCGCTTTGTGAGGTCGCGCAACGGTAGAGGCGGTCTGCCGTTGCGAAGTCTTTACCCGGACCCTTAGGGGCGCGGGCTACGTCTGGGGGGCGACATGTCCCCGGCCGGATCACGGTTAGGCGGAGCATACCCGCTCCGCCCACGTGCCCCTCGCGAGAGGAGACACGTGCCCTGGCACCACCGTTGGGGTCAGGGTTGGGAGTTTGATGATAGAGGTTTTTCCTTACCTCGCGATCCGGCCGGCTAAGGCAAGATCATCGGTCCGTGGTGGCTTCGCATACCCTCGCGAGAGATGACTCTCTCGACGAGGGGTCGTCGTTCCACCGCCACGGATTACGATACTCCCGGAAGCGATACGCTTCCAGGCTTCCCCAATAAATTGGGGGTGACACCGCAGTCGGGGATAGCGCTCCGCGACTGCGGTCCTGCCCGGCACGCGGATGAGATCCAACGTGCGGCGAAGAGTGCCACGCCCGCGTCCGCGCCCCTACCCGACTATGTCGTGTAGGGACCCCGGGAGCACCGAGGTGGAGGTGCGGTGCATGGTCTTACTCCGGTCAGGCCTCCAACTTCGTCCAAGTTCTCCGCCCTGGGCTGACGCTGGATCCTCCCCTCGCGACCAGAAGGCCCTGGGGGCACCACCAGAGTCGACGACCCAGTTGTGAGAACATGGAACCCATCAGAGTTCCCCATCGACTACATGCCGGCAAGCCGACTGCCGGTGGAGCGCCCTTCCAGACCACCCCCCGCGCCGCAACCTATCTTAACCTTTTTTTTTTTTTTTTTTACTTGGTGGAAATCCCCACGCCAGGGGGTCCCTCGCTCCGCTGAGATCGTGCGAGGCGAAGTATACCTCCGCCTCCATCTCAGCGAGCAGATGGAATGGAGGGGACCCACCCAGCGCCGACAGCTCGGCGTGTGACACCGTGCGGTAAGCCCGCGCGGCGATGAACCTTTGCCAAAAGGTCTCGCCCCACGCGACAGTCCTCCAGGTCGCCGGCCCAGACCGGCGCTCCGTAGAGCGCCATGGACCGGACGACCGTCACGTATAGTCGCCGAACTGATTCGTGCGGGCCTCCCAGCTTGGGCATGATGCGCCCGAAGGCGAACACCTGTCGCTCCAACCTGGGGCCCAGGACCCGAAAGTGACGCGCGAATCGCCAGTAGGTATCCAGGGTCAGACCGAGATACTTCGATCGACCGACCCTGATGCAGGCCTCCCCGACTCGGAGAGACGCTCTGACGGGAATGCCAGTTACCACCCTGTCCGCGAGCCATACCGCCTCCGTTTTATCGGAGGCGAATCGCAGACCGAGCGCCTCTATCGCGGGGATGACGAGCCGCAGTGCTCTCTCTGCGAGGTCTAGTGCTGCCAGCCACCTCGGCCCGGAGGCCACCACCAGCGTGTCGTCGGCGTAGCACACGAACGACACGTCAGGCGATGGCAACTCCACCCGCAGCACCGCGTCGTACGCCAGGTTCCATAGCAGGGGCCCTAGAACGGACCCCTGTGGCACGCCGCGGTGCACGTGAGCCACCCCGTCCCCGTCTCGCCCGACGTAGGAGACCACTCGGCCGCGGAGGTAGTCCCAGATCAGGCGGCGAAGGTAGAGCGGGACGCGATGGTATACCAGCGCCCGCTCGATCGCCGCCCAGGAGACGGTGTTGAACGCGTTGGCGATGTCTAAAGACACCGCCCCCCTCGACCGCCCGGTCGGACAGCGACCGAACCAGTAGAATAGCATCTACGGTCGATCGTTGCCGCCTAAAACCGAATTGGCGGTCGGACAGATCCGGGAACTCCGCAGCTCCGAGGTGGTCCATGAGGCGGGCAGCTATGATCCTTTCCAGGAGCTTGCCCGCCTCGTCGAGGAGACAGATCGACCGATAGGCCGAGGGTGACTCTGCGGGCTTACCAGGCTTTCGCAGCAGCACCAGCCTCGCCTCTTTCCACGCGCGGGGAAACCTCCCGGTCCTCAAGGCCGCGTCGAAGACGTGCCTCAGGCCGCTCCCTAGGGCGCCCATCGCGCAGGCCCAGACACGCCCGGGCACTCCGTCCGGTCCGGGTGCGGCGTCCTTCGAACGCATTCGAAGCACCGCGGACTCGAGTTCCTCGTCCCAGACCCTCGGGGCATCCGCTATGTCGGTGCCCCATGCGAGCTCCGGATCTCCCGAAGCGTCGACGCCACCCTCCCCCGGAACGGGGAGAGGGGGGAACAGCGCCGACAAAACCTCCAGGAGAAACCGGGGCTCGAGGCCCTCCGTGACAGGGGGCGCCCAAGGTCCGAGTTTTACGAACACGGTCTTGTACGGGCGCCCCCAGGGGTCCTGATTGAGGGTCTCGAGGAACTCCTCGTGCGAACGGGTCTTGGCCCGGGCTATGGCTGCACGGAGCTCTCGGCGCGCCGCGGAAAACGCGGAGCGCAGCTCCTGCAGCTGGTCCTCCGTCACCCGCCGTCGGTTCTGACGGCGGGCATTGGTGTACTGGCGCTGAGCACGGACGCTCGCCGCGCGGAGATCAGCGATCTCCTCGCACCACCAGTACACCGACCTCCGACCCCCACCCGGCGGCCCGACTCGCGGCATCGTGGCGTCGCAGACTCGCTGCAACGCCCGCCGGAGCCATAGGGCGCCGTTAGAGGGGTCGTCGAGGTCGTCGCCCGGCAGGGAAGGCCAGGCGACGACGGAGGACGCCATCTGGGCCGCGCTAGCGTCTAGCTTTTTGAGCGCCCAGCGCGGCGGCTGACTACCGGCACGAGCGGGAGGAAGCGTGGCGGCGGAGGTGGCCAGCATGACGTACATATGGTCCGAGCCAGTCTCTGACTCCTCCGCCACCCAGCAGTCCGACGTCAACGCTGCCGCCGCGGGGTTTACCCAGACGAGGTCGATGATCGACTCGCCCCGCGACCCGCGAAACGTCGTGACCGCGTAGGGGTTCTTAAGGACGAACCCCATCGCTTCCGCCCACTCGAGGAGCAATTCGCCCCGGCAGTCCGTTCTGGGGGAGCCCCACTCGCGAGCGTGGGCATTGAAGTCCCCCAGAAGGACCACTGGCCGAGCTAATTGGGGGGCTAGAAACGCCCCCACCTCGCTCAGCCGGTCCTCGAACTCCGGGACGTTCAGGCTCGGTGCCAGGTAGAAGACGAGACAGACCTATCTTAACCTATCTTAACCTACTTCCTCCTACTTCCACCTCTCCCCCCTCGCCGCTCGCTCGCCCCCTACCCTCCTCCCCGCCGCTCGCATTCGCAGAAACCAACACGCTTCCCCCTCTCTCCCGGACATCCGCTTTCGCCCGACTCCCCTTCCGCTCACATCTCCTCATCCATGCTCCATTTCCTCTGTCCTCTCTTCAATTCTTTTCATCCACACCTCCCCCTCCCCCCCATCATCTAGAACCTCCCCTGCCATCTCCTGTCACCCCCTCTCTTCTCCCCACCCCATACATACCTCCCATACATGCTCCCATGTCTCTTCCCCCCCTCCACATACCCTGCATATCCTTTTTTCCTCCTCCCAGTACCTCCCCCCCCCTCATTTCATTGCCCAGCCTATACCTCGCGACCCATCTCCATCTACTTTCCCCCCACCCGTTCTTCAAGTACCCCGGCAACCCTTCCCCCTTCACCCTACCATACCAACCGTTATATCTTGAATCCCCTATCCTTCTCCACCTCTCCTCTTCCTGCAATTTCATTTCCCTGCTCACTAACTCCTCTCCTCTTATTCCCCCCCTTTCCCTTATCCCTTCCATTTCCTCCAAGGTCCAACCCCTTTCCTCGTAAAACCCTTTCTTTTCTTCTTCCTATCCCTCCAAAGCCTTTCCCTCTTGAACCTCCCCTTCATTTCTTCCCAACATCTTCTCGCCAGCTCCCCCCCTTTCCCCTCCTCCAGCTTCCTTTCAAACCCCGAAGCCCTCATCCCTGCTCTTTCCTTCATCATTTCCCTTTGCACCTCCTCCCTCACCATATAACTCGGTGTACCCCTTTCAACACCCAGCACCCACTTCAAAAACCTGTCATGCAGGCGTTCCACCTTTTCCCTTTCCCTCCACCCCCATACCTCCGCCCCATACCCCACCACCGGCCACACCAACTTATCAAAAAGCCATAATCTCCTTTCCCAATCACTACCAAACATCCTTTTCCCAATACCCCATACCTTCCCCATCACCGCCGCCCCTTTTTTCACCCTTTCTCCCACATGCTCCTCCTGCCCCCCGTTCCCCATCACCGTGTATCCCAGATACTTGAAGCTCTTCACCTCCTCAATCTCCTTCCCCTTCCATCTCCATGTTACCGTCTTCCATCTCCCCCTCCCCTCCTACACCTCATAACCTTCGTTTTCTCCACATTAACCTGTAGTCCTTTCCTATCCACATACCTCTCCAATCTCCCCATCAGCCCCTTCATCCGTATGCCAACGCGTATACCTTTTCCCCCCCTAGCTTCACTCCCCCCCATCCTCCCTTTTTCAGCTCCTCTTCCATGTCCGCTATGAGCAGGGTGAAGAGGCTCGGGCTCAGCGGGCACCCCTGCCTCACCCCTCTCGCCGTCCAAAACCTCTCCCCCTCCTCATCACCCACCCGAACCCTACAAGATGTTTCACTAAGTATCTCCTCGCACCTCCCCACCAACTCCTCCCTGACCCCCTCCCTCTGATTGCCCTAACCAATACCTCCCTGTCCACCGAGTCAAACGCCGCTTGCATATCTATAAACAGTACCACCATTTTCCCCCTCTTTCTCCCGAATTGCCTGTTCATCAAATAGTTCAGTACATATATATTATCCAAACAACCCACCCCCCTCCTAAAGCCCGTTTGACCCGGTGGCAGCAGTCCTTTCCCCTCCACCTCCACTCTTAATCTCTCCGCTAACACAGTCGCGTACACCTTGTACGCTGTCTGTGTTAGGGTTATCCCCCTATATTCCTCCACCTTCTTCCCCAACCCCTTCTTCACTACTGGCACCACCACCCCCTCTCTCCACCCTTCTGGCCAGCCTTCCCCCCTCCACACTCTCTTACACAGCCCCCATAGCCAATTCTCGACTTCCGCGCCTCCATACTTCCACACCTCGTTCGGAATCCCATCCCCCCCTCCCGCCTTCCCATCCTTTAGATTCCTTATCACTTTTCCTATTTCCTCCCTCCCTATATCTGCCTCTCCATCCTCCCTCCTTCTCGTCTCCCAACCCCTTCTCACCCTCAACTCCACCCCTCCCAGCAACCCCCTGAAATACCCGTCCCATTCCCCCATTGCTATTCCTTCCTTGTCCCTCCGTTCTTATTCCTCCCACTTCCCTCACCCACCTCTCCACCTCTTTCTTCCTTTTTTCCTCACACAACCTGGCATACTCCCTCTTCTTCTCCTTATATTCTCTCCCATCCCCTCCTTCCCTCCTCCATTTTCTCAACTCTCCCCTTACCTTACTCTTCTCGTCTCTACACTCCTTATCCCACCACCCTCCCTTCTTTATCATCTCTCCCCCCCCTTCCCCATCTTACCCATCGCGCCCTTAATCCTTTCCCGCAACTCGCACCATTCCTCCTCTACTCCCCTTTCCCCCTCCTCCCTTTTCCCAAACTTCCTCTTAAATTCCCGCCTTCCCTCTTCCGTCCAGTCTCCTCTACCCCCTCCCTTCGCCCGTCCTTTCCTCCCACTTTCCCCCTCCTCCCTCCCCTCCCTCTTAACCACACCACCACCGGATGGTGATCTGATTCCACCCTTTCCGCTACCTCTAACCTTTCCACTTTCTCCCTGGTATCCGCGTTCCCTACCACGTAATCTATTACCGTATTCCCCCTTCCCCCTGTGAAAGTCCACTCTCCCTCCTCGTCCCCCTCTGTATTCCCATTCAATATTCCCCACCCCCTTTCCTCTAACCACCCACACAGCCTCCGCCCTTCCCCATTCACCGCCTTATCCTTGGATCTCCTTCTCCCTCCCCCTCCTCCTTGCTCCTCCTCTTCCCCCCGTATCTCCCCTCCTTCCTCTCCCGTGCGTGCATTAAAGTCCCCCCTATCACTACTCTTATCCCCACCTCTCTCTCTCTTCCATCCACTCCCCTAAATCCTCCAGCTTCTCTTTCAGATCCCCATTTACGTACACCCCAACTATTCCCCCCCCCCCCAATTTTCACTTTCTTAGCCATTATCCCCTCCCTCCCCCCCTCCCCCATCTCCCACTTCCAGCTCCTTTCTCACCCCCAACAGCATTCCTCCTATCGCTCTTCCCTTTTGACTTTCTCTCCTGGCCCACTGCTTTGCCCATGTATACCCTCTCGGTAGACTCTTTTGTACATACCCCCAATCTTTCTCTTCCACCCACGTCTCACTCAGTACCATCACATCCCATTCCTCGAGTCCCCTCCAGAATCCTACATCCTTCCTCTTTATCCCTGCTACATTCCAGAACGCCACCCTCCTTATCCCCCCTTCCCTTCCCCTTTCCCTCCTGTCTCCCCCTTCCCGGTTCATTCGTTTCCCTGCCCCTCACACCATTTCTCCCATTTAACTCGTCCCATCTTCTTATCTTCCCGTCCACCCACATTTTCAAATACCCCACCTGCACTTTCCTTCCCTTCTCCCTCTCCATTTGCGCCTCTCTCTCTATCTTCCATTTCGCCTTCCGTTCTTCCTCGGTGAGGTCGTCCTCTACCCTTTCCCTTCTTCCCCTCAGTTTTTTCTTCGCGTCCATCACCTTCCTCTTTTCCTCCCTCCCCTCCAACTTCACCAGCACCATTCCACTCCCCTCCTTTCCTACACTTCCTATTCTCACCACCTCCTTTATTCCCTTCGCCCTCTGTGACGTCCCACGATTTTTCGCGCGTTTCTTATTACATAAACCTCAAAATCACACCACCAAAGTCTATCGAACTCAACTCCTACCCCATCTCCTCAATCATTGATCACCTTGATGTTGCACCTTAGCGGTCAACAACACAAGATGATCAACACAAACCTCCACCTCGCTGATGTACCTTAGCGGTCCCCATCGCGAGATGATCGTTTCAAAACCCTCTTCGCCTATTCGTCCTACAAGGCACGAATCACTCCCTTTAAAACGAATTCAAACAAGTCCCTCGTTACAAATCCCTCTTAAAATCGAGACCACGTCTCAATCCCCTCTTTACGACTCCCAGAGTCCAAGCCACTCTAACCCCTTTCCTATAAAACACCCGAAATCCATTCGTTGAGTTGAGTATCTCTACTACAGTTACAAAAACCCCACAAATCTAATTACGACGCATTTGGCGTACGTGACAAAATATGGCTATTAATAGCCATACCGTTTATAAAAACCCCGGAAGTCCTAATGCGTCTTAATTCCGAAATGTGTCAAGGTCTTTACCGCGCGCACCCCCTCATGCTCCTGTGAAATTACATAAATACGAGGTCCTGCGAGGCCTCGTCCTCTTTCATCGCTATTCTATTCAATTGAAAAGTGTTCATTTACCGATGTAAAAGATTTTCAAACAGTGTTCAATTCAGTGCTACGACAACCATTGTAAGTCATTATAATTACTATTATTAAGGAATATCACCCTCATTATATTTCTCCATATAAATAACGCTTATTACTTTTCTATATTATAAATTTTACTTATTACTTTATATTAATAACATTTATCTCATTCTAAAGCTTATTGCTATTCATTTATTATTTTGTATTATCACCTTAATGCTTATTTTGTTTATATTTGTCTTATAATCGCTTATTACACATATCATTTTCTTGTGTTAACGCTTATTCCATTTCATATATTATATTTTACTAAAGCTTATTGTATTTCATATATTATCATCGATGAATTCTCATGTATTTCATGTTCATATGCTTATATTGTTAATAGCTGCCATTTATACCAATATTATCCGTTAATGCTATATATTCGCTTCCTCGTTTTATGACTCAAACAATGGCTACAGCGGGCCTTTTTTTTTTTTTTTTTACTTGGTGGAAATCCCCACGGATACCCCCTGCCCGCCTCCGACACAGAGGGGGCGGCGCACCGGGGGGCGTAACGGCCGCGCCCGTTGCGCGGCGCGGCCCCATCCCGATCCCCTACAGCGGGGAGCGGCGGGACGGCGCGACCCGGGGCCTGATATCCGGGGGAGCGGGGCGACTTACGCAACTAAGTCGCCGCGCGACCTCCCCCGGCCCCTGGTCATCTCCCTCTCCCGCGCCGCCTCCTCCGGACCGCTTGGCTCGGGCCTCCCCGGCCCGCCCTCTCGCGGTCCCTCTCCGCCTCCTCCTTCTCCAGCATTATAGCCTCGGAGAAGGAGGCGACGGCGTCCCAACAGTCCCGATCTCCCGCCATGCGACGCACGACCGTCGCCAGCGAGAGATCGGGACCCAGCTGCAGCTCCAGGACTCGGCGGTCATCGAGCCACTCCGCGCACCACGCCAGAGTGTGATCCGCCGAGTCCACGTCGCCCCGGCCGCAGCTGTGGCACTGCGGCGCCTCCTCCCGCCCGATGCGACACAAGAAGTCACCGAAGCAACCGACTCCGGTGAGCATCTGTGTCAGGCGGAAGGTAAGCCTGCCGTACCTACGCCCCACCCATTCCCCGAGAATGGGCCGCAGCGCCCCGACGACGCGTCCCCCCCGATGTTCCGGGAGGGAGAGCCAGTCGATCCATCTGGCTCCCATGCGTCGCCGGGCCTGGTCCCGCGCGTCGGGTCCGACCGGCGCCAGGGGGTCCCTCGCTCCGCTGAGATCGTGCGAGGCGAAGTACACCTCCGCCTCCATCTCAGCGAGCAGATGGAATGGTGGGGACCCACCCAGCGCCGACAGCTCGGCGTGTGACACCGTGCGGTAAGCCCGCACGGCACGGAGGACTGCGCGGCGATGAACCTTTGCCAGAAGGTCTCGCCCCACGCGACAGCCCCCCAGGTCGCCGGCCCAGACCGGCGCTCCGTAGAGCGCCATGGACCGGACGACCGTCACGTATAGTCGCCGAACTGTTTCGTGCGGGCCTCCCAGGTTGGGCATGATGCGCCCGAAGGCGAACACCTGTCGCTCCAACCTGGGGCCCAGGACCCGAAAGTGACGCGCGAATCGCCAGTAGGTGTCCAGGGTCAGACCGAGATACCTCATCGATCGGCCGACCCTGATGCAGGCCTCCCCGACTCTTAGAGACGCTCCGACGGGAATGCCAGTTCCCACCCTGTCCGCGAGCCATACCGCCTCCGTTTTATCGGAGGCGACTCGCAGACCGAGCGCCTCTATCGCGGGGATGACGAGCCGCAGTGCTCTCTCCGCGAGGTCTAGTGCTGCCAGCCACCTCGGCCCGGAGGCCACCACCAGCGTGTCGTCGGCGTAGCACACGAACGACACGTCAGGCGATGGCAACTCCACCCGCAGCACCGCGTCGTACGCCAGGTTCCATAGCAGGGGCCCTAAAACGGACCCCTGTGGCACGCCGCGGTGCACGCGAGCCACCCCGTCCCCGTCTCGCCCGACGTAGGAGACCACTCGGCCACGGAGGTAGTCCCAGATCAGGCGGCGAAGGTAGAGCGGGACGCGATGGTATACCAGCGCCCGCTCGATCGCCGCCCAGGAGACGGTGTTGAACGCGTTGGCGATGTCTAGAGACACCGCCACGCTGACACCGCCCCCCTCGACCGCCCGGCGCGACAGCGACCGAACCAGTAGGATGGCATCTACGGTCGATCGCTGCCGCCTAAAACCGAACTGGCGGTCGGACAGATCCGGGAACTCCGCAGCTCCGAGATGGTCCATGAGGCGGGCAGCTATGATCCTTTCCAGGAGCTTGCCCGCCTCGTCGAGGAGACAGATCGGCCGATAGGCCGAGGGTGAATCTGCGGGCTTACCAGGCTTTCGCAGCAGCACCAGCCTCGCCTCTTTCCACGCGCGGGGAAACCTCCCGGTCCTCAAGGCCGCGTCGAAAACGCGCCTGAGGCCGCTCCCTAGGGCGCTCATCGCGCAGGCCCAGACACGCCCGGGCACACCGTCCGGTCCGGGTGCAGCGTTCTTCGAACGCATTCGACGCACCGCGGACTCGAGTTCCTCGTCCGAGACCCTGGGGGCATCCGCTATGGCGGTGCCCCACGCGAGCTCCGGATCCCCCGAAGCGTCGACGCCACCCTCCCCCGGAACCGGGGGAGGGGGAAACAGCGCCGACAAAACCTCCAGGAGAAACCGGGGCTCGAGACCCTCCGTGACAGGGGGCGCCCAAGGACCGAGTTTCACGGACACGGCCTTGTACGGGCGCCCCCAAGGGTCCCGATTCAGGGTCTCGAGGAACTCCTCGTGCGAACGGGTCTTGGCCCGGGCTATGGCTGCACGGAGCTCTCTGCGCGCCGCGGAAAACACGGAGCGCAGCTCCTGCAGCTGGTCCTCCGTCACCCGCCGTCGGTCTTGACGGCGGGCATTGGTGTACTGGCGCTGAGCGCGGACGCTCGTCGCGCGGAGATCGGCGATCTCCTCGCACCACCAGTACACCGACCTCCGACCCCCGCCCGGCGGCCCGACTCGCGGCATCGTGGCGTCGCAGGCACGCTGCAACGCCCGCCGGAGCCATAGGGCGCCGTTGGAGGGGTCGTCGAGGACGTCGCCCGGCAGGGAAGGCCAGGCGACGACGGAGGACGCCATCTGGGCCGCGCTAGCATCTAGCTTTTTGAGCGCCCAGCGCGGCGGCTGTCTACCGGCACGAGCGGGAGGAAGCGTGGCGGCGGAGGTGGCCAGCATGACGTACATGTGGTCCGAGCCAGTCTCTGACTCCTCCGCCACCCAGCAGTCCGACGTCAACGCCGCGGCCGCGGGGTTAACCCAGACGAGGTCGATAACCGACTCCCCCCGCGACCCGCGAAACGTCGTGACCGCGTAGGGGTTCTTAAGGACGAACCCCATCGCCTCCGCCCACTCGAGGAGCACCTCGCCCCGGCAGTCCGTTCTGGGGGAGCCCCACTCGCGAGCGTGGGCATTGAAGTTCCCCAGAAGGACCACCGGCCGAGCTAATTGGGGGGCTAGAAACGCCCCCACCTCGCTAAGCCGGTCCTCGAACTCCGGGACGTTCAGGCTCGGTGCCAGGTAGCAGCCGACCACGAGGAAGCCTCCCCATCTCGCGCCCATCCAGCCCCGTCCGTGCTGGGCGACCACGCACGACGGGGCTCCTCTTCCCACTTCCCACGTCATCGCCACCTGCCGATCCGGGTTGGTGGACCGAGAACATCGGTCCGCCAGCGAATACGGCTCGGCGATGACGGCCAGCCCAACGCCCATCTCAATGCGAGCCTGCTCAAGCAGGTCGTGCGCTCGCATGGAGTGGCACGCGTTCATGAGGAGTATCGGGGGGCCTCGAGACATTAGCAAGTCTCAAGGTCGGCCCCCCCCCCCCGACACCTCCTCTGGCTGGACCGCACCCCCGTTGGCAATCGGGGGCGCCGGACGCTTCTCCTCGTCGTCCGGGAAGTGGGCACCTCCGTACGAGGCCGCGACCGAGCGCGCCAACCCCAGCGCCTCGGCCGCGTCCTCCTCCCTCGTTGTCGCGCTCGCCGTCGGAGGGACCACCGTGGCCTTTAAAAAGGCCTCCCTCCCGACCGGCGGCGGACACGCCGGGGGGAGCCCTGGGCTGCTCCCCCCCTTTCCCTTTTTCTTCCGTCCCCCGCCTACCATGGGGGACCCCCCGCGAGCCGGGGAAGAGAGGCCGCTGGTCGGAGCGTCCGACTCTTCTCGTTCCTTTCTCTTCCCCGCGCCCGCACCGGCCACGGATGCCGAGGCCAGCGGCGCTGTCTCCATAGCCTCCGACGGGGACGCCGGGGGCGGAGACGCGGAGGGCGCGGGGATCGCGGGCGGGACACCCGCGGCGGACGAATATGCTCGGGTGGGCTTCGCGCCCCTGCGGCCCCGGGCCGCAGCGCGGGTCACGGGAGGGGGCCGGCAAGCCGGTCCCCCCATTCTATGCCCGCTGGGCAGGTCCGCCGCCGCGCAGAGCGGGCAGACGGGGGGGGGGCCTCGCAGAAGCGGGCCGCGTGTCCGTCTTTACCGCACCGGTAGCACGCGCCGCTCCTGTCCGTGGGGCTGCTGCACTTGGCCCTGACGTGGCCGAACTCTAGGCAGCGGAAGCACTGTAGCTTCCGCTGCGCCAGCGGTACCACGCGGGCCATCAGGGAGTCCACCACGACGGTGGACGCCCTTAACAGTTTGGCAGCAGCTGCCACGGGCGCGCGGACCCAGAGGGAGAAGAGTCCGGCGGTGTCCGGTCGCTTAGCGCCGACCGTGACGTCCTCTGCCGGACAGGCCCCCTGGGCCGCGATTGCCCCCCGAACCGTCTCCACGGTCGCGAGCTCGGTGAGCCCGCACACCCGGAACTCGGCCAGTTTTTGGGGGCACTGCACCTTGATGCCGGTGCCCCCCAGCTGCTCCGCCAGCCTCGCCTTGAGGGCGGCAGCCTTGGCCGAGCTCTGCGATCCTGGAATCTCCAGGATCAACCCCCCGGTCACGGCGCGCCTCGGCCGCATCGCTGCGATGCCGAGGTCGGCGACGTTGATCGCCGCCATCGCGCCCGCGACCCGCGCGGAGAAACTCTCCTCCCCTCCCACGGGGGCGGTGATCGTCACCGCCGAGCTACAGCGGGCCGCATTGAACCTTCCTCTTTCGAATGAGACCTCACCCAGTCCAAAATTCGCTCATATAAGGAAATCAAGCGTAACTTTCTGACTGCATTCCCAAATACGAGTTCCGCCATATTGGTGATAATACAGAGCAAGTCACGTGACAAATTTAGTTGAGCTAGTGGACACGAGATGGCGCCTACTCGGGAGGACTGCCAACGTGGAATCATAGCAAAATATAAATGGATACATGTGACACAGTAAAAGCGTGATGTAGTCAATTTATGCATTTTCGGACGATTGTAGGTTAGGTTATATGCATTTTAGGCATATTTTGACTAGGAACCAGTGGTGGGTTTACTACGTTATATCGAATTTACTACGTGACACGCGTAAAAAATGAAAATAATTGTATAAAATGTAGAAAATGTCAAAAATTTAAATACAAACTATTAACCTCTACCTATTGCATTGAATTTTACTGCACAATATTTTAAATGACTTTGAAAAGAAAGATTGGAATATAATTATAACAAAATTATAAATAATATTAAATTTTTGTAGTCAGTAGTTAGGCTATGCCGATTCTGGACCAAGTGTAGGCGAGGGGGTGAGGCGGGGCGGGGGGAGGTACCGCGCTCTTCCGCGAGATGGGCGAGGGGGTGAGGCGGGGAGGGGGGTACCGAGTTCGTAGGTGAGGGGGATGACGTCACAGGGCAGGGGGATTCCAAGATGGCGTCGACCGAGTTCGTTGGTGAGGGGGATGACGTCACAGGGGAGGGGGATTTTCAAAATTTTCAAAATGGCGTCGCGCGGGCAGGTCGAGTTCGTGGGCGAGGGGGTTAACGTCACGGGGGAGGGGGAGGATTTTCAAATTTTCAAAATGGCGTCGCGCGCATTTCGTGTTGGCGCCACCTACTGGACGTTTAAGGTACTTTGGGCCCGCGTCGGTATTTGGGCCCGTCTTGGTAAATTTTCCAGGTTTTCCATACATTTCGTATTGGCGCCACCTACTGGACGTTTAAGGTACTTTGGGCCCGCGTCAATATTTGGGCCCGTCTTGGTAAATTTTCCAGGTTTTTCATACATTTCGGATTGGCGCCACCTATTGTACGTTTAAGGTACTTTGGGTCCGCCATGGTAAATTTTCCAAGGTTTTCATACGTTTCGTGCTGACGTCACCTGTTGCATGTCTAAGGTATATTTGGGCACGCGTCGCCGCCGCGCAATCTCCGTACGTGTGCGGGGATCGGTGCGCAGGCGCGACCGCGACCGATTCGTGGAAATTCAAATCGCGTCTACAATGATGATTTCTGAGAAAGAGGGTGGACCATGATTTCTGAGAAAAGATAAGGAAATATTTGAATTCGTGGGACCGATACAGCACACGTGCAATGATATAAACATAGAGCGATAATTATTATAAATCAATCATCGCGATAGCCCATGGAATAAACATTGCACCGCGACATGCAGTGTGTTTACATCTGAACAGGATCGAACACGTTTCGGGCGCCTACGTGCACACTCTTCGTGCCGTGTGTTTATGTTTCAATCGTGGAACCGATGCAGCCCACGTGCAATGGTGTATACATATAGCGATAATTATTGTAAATCAATCGGTGCGATAACCCTTGGAATAAACACGATATTGCATTCCATGATAATTTCGGAGAAAGAGGGTGCGTTTATATATATATATATATATCTGAGCATTGACTTTTCCCAAGACTAGGACCTCTAAGAAGTACCCTCGAGAAAACGCAATGTCCCCGAAACAATAAATTAGGCATTCCTTTCACGCGAGCAGCTAAGCGATAATTATTCGGGGTAGAGTTCCAAGTATTTTCACGATCGAGAACACGGCGACGTCTCAAGCACCCTTCTCGAGGGTCTACAAGTCAAGCGTCGTGGGAGCGTGTAAGGGCGAAAAGAATTTGTACATAGACCCGCAGACATCTGGTTTACAGTAAATCAGTGTCATGGTCAAGCGTCGTGGGAGTGTGTAAGGGCGAAAAGAATTCGTACATAGATTTTCATGATTTTAGTAATTTATTTAACTTAGTTATCCCACTGGTCAACATCATCGTTGAATATAGCATCATCAATATCGTTCGTAAAGAATGCATTGTCGGTGATTTCAGTAAATAAATCAACATCAGTAAAAAATACATCAACTTGCGATGGCGTACTCGTATTAAAATCAGACTCGTTAACCTGAACTGCATTGTCACGAACTTCAATCCCCGATATTGTATTGGCATTAATTGCGAAGTCGTCGATTTGTTCCGCATTGGTACATTTCCGCCATACAACAGATTGTGGGGCCTTCTCCCAGCTCGACGGAGCCACATCATCCGGATCATCTTCACCAATGATGAATGAAGTTCGCCTATGCACATCTAGCCAAAAATACATACTCCCGTATTCACTACGCGGTAAATAGTTGTTTTCGCAGTCACCATTATAGAACACCTTCAAATAAACATCCTCATCATCATCATCATCCTCATCCTCATCGTAAAGATCTTCTGCCTTGTGAAATTCACCACCTCGAATTTCTTCGCATTGCACAGCGACATCCAGGCACGTTACATATATTTTGGGATGGGATGCGCGACTGGGGATCGCAGCAGCAACTTCCCGATACAAATCCACGGGTATAGACATAATCTGAAACCGAATATTTCCTTACAACTCTCAAAAGTTGCGAACACTCTCAAAAGTTGCGAACTCTCCCAACACAACGATTCACTAAAAATATGGCGGTGGAAACTTACGGTATCAATCGATGAATTTTGTGTGCGTTGGATGGCGAATGATACAACAACAACAACAACAATAAATTTTTAAAACGTTTCTTTTAGTAACGTATGACCCGACTGATGCAGTAGCACGAGAGAACTGATTTTAACGCGGGCATTCTCTGATCATACATACCAAAACATACAGCAATAATTATT
This sequence comes from Andrena bicolor, assembly GCA_960531205.1. Lineage (NCBI taxonomy): Eukaryota > Metazoa > Arthropoda > Insecta > Hymenoptera > Andrenidae > Andrena > Andrena bicolor. The sequence goes on along the minus strand of CAUIJW010000252.1, from coordinate 110,238 downwards.
GGGGTTAGAGTTCCGAGTATTTTCATGACCGAGGTGGCTGTAAGTTAATCGTCGCGATAGCCCATGGAGTAAACACAACATTGGACCGCGCCATGCAGTGTGTTTATAGTAGGTAAACGACCGTGTAAGGGTGAAAAGAGTTCGATATAGGCCCGTGGGTATCTGATTGATGCGAGCCCTTCATCCGCGATGTCGCAGTTGGACCACCAAACGCTTATGATCGAGAAGCATAAGATCCGCGACGTGTTAAGCCCACAGTCATTATTCGAAACGTCGTGGAGCATTATCGTTCAAAACGGATTTATGCAATTGTCGCATCACCATCGTCAATTGCTACGCCATATCGCGCGATACAGTACTGCGAGCAAATGCACATTGTATTGCATTGTTGGTGATAAAGATGTGCATCGCAAGCACGTGAAGTACTTTACCGCGATCGTGTGTACACCGTTAACGCTTCTGCAAGACATTCAGAACGGTACAGTCGAAGTGTACAAAGTGTTGTGCCCTCGAACATTGACTATCACCGTGGACTCGTTTTTGTGTCGTGAATTAGCAAGATTTTTGGATGAGCACCCGACACCGATTGTGCAACTACACTCGAAGCGTCTGATTTTGTGGTTGCGCGACTACATTCGATTGAACACCAATTTGAGGACGCGGGCAATCAGCGAATTTCAGAAGACTCTGTATAAATTAATGAATAACGCAGTGTATGGAAAAACGATGGAGAATGTGCGGAATCGCGTAGATGTGCGACTGGTGACGCGGTGGGACGGTCGTTACGGTGCGGAAGCGCTGATCGCGAAGCCGAACTTCATAGTCGCACGATCTTCTCCGAACAGTTAATCGCCATCGAAATGCGTAAATTAAAAGTTAAGTTTGATAAACCAATATACGTGGGAATGAGTGTACTGGACGTATCGAAAGAATGCCTGTACGAGTTCCATTACGCGTATATGCGCGCGAAGTTCGGTGATAAGTGTAAGGTCCTGTACACCGACACCGATAGTTTAATGTATAGCGGGGAATGCGAGGATGCGTATGAAACGATGAAGCGTGACGTCGCCCGATTCGACACGAGTGATTACGCGGTGAACAATCCGTACGGTATGCCCCGCGAAAACAAAAAGGTGCCGGGACTCATGAAAGATGAGAACAACGCGTTGATGACCGAGTTCGTCGGATTGAGGTCTAAGATGTACGCAACTAGAACGTTTAACGCGGCAGTGGGGTCTACGAGTGAGACTAAAAAAGTGAAGGGTGTGCGGAGACACGTGGTCGCGAATCATGTACAATTCGACGATTACATTCGTTGTCTCCGCGATCTCACCGAGAAATCGATTCGGCAGAACAATATACGCTCCAAAGAGCATCATGTGTATACCGTGAGTCAGGAGAAGAACGCTCTCAGTCCGTTCGACGACAAGCGGTGTATTTTAGCCGATCGAGTCGACACTTTTCCGTGGGGTCATTACCGAATCCCCGAGCTCAAGACACACGAACGTCTCCAGCTTGACCCCGATGAGTCCCTCGACAATTCCATTGTTTAGTATGTTTGCATGTTCAGTATGTTTGCATGTTTAGTATGTTTGCATGTTTAGTATGTTTGCATGTTCAGCATGTTTATATGTTTAGTATGTTTGCATGTTTAGTATGTTTGCATGTTCAGTATGTTTGCATGCACATATATATATATACGTTTCTTTCTTTGGTTATTTATTTATGCATATATGTATAGCGTAGAATAGTTAAAATTGTATATAGCGTGGAATAGCTAAAATTGTATATAGCGTGGAATACCTAAAATTGTATTTTATACGCGTCGGTATATATGTATATTTTTTTTCATACTTTTAAGATTAATTGTACGCACATACGAGAAGGTGAAGGAGAATGTGAAAAATTGAATAAACGGACACTGTTTATCTATTTATATGTATGTATTTATTTTTCATTCATTTAGAGAAGAACGCTCTCAGTCCGTTCGACGACATGCGGTGTATTTTAGCCGATCGAGTCGACACCTTTCCGTGGGGTCATTATCGAATCCCCGAGCTCAAGACACACGAACGTCTCCAGCTTGACCCCGATGAGTCCCTCGACAATTCCATTGTTTAGTATGTTTGCATGTTTAGTATGTTTGCATGTTCAGCATGTTTGTATGTTTAGTATGTTTGCATGTTCAGTATGTTTGCATGTTTGCATGTTTAGTATGTTTGCATGTTTTGTATGTTGTATGTTTGCATGCACATATATATATACGTTTCTTTCTTTGGTTATTTATTTATGGATATATGTATAGCGTAGAATAGTTAAAATTGTATATAGCGTGGAATAGCTAAAATTGTATATAGCGTGGAATACCTAAAATTGTATTTTATTGGGTTAGTTCTAAAAAATTTTTGACGATGGGCTAGGTCTGGAAATTTTGTATAACCTAGCCCAATACCGAAATTTTTTCAGAACTAACCCAATACCGAAATTTTTTCAGAACTAACCTGCAATTGTTTACCCATATTCCTCCTAACGCCATCAAAAACAACATCGACAACAACAACAACAACATTGTTCAAGAAATAGTACAGGTTGCGCCATCTCCCGAAATCGAGTCAACCCAGACGTCGTGCTACGTATCCTTTGCCCCCCCTTTGTTCATGTGGAGCCTCGATCCTATCTCCCTACCATCGATCGGTGATCGATGGAAGGGGGAGAGCGAGCGGATTCGAGGAAATAGCGAGCGATTTCCTCGATCTACTTGTCTTAAAACCGATCACCAGGTAACACCTAATTGCTTTACGCTTGCTAACACTTATACTGTCGCTTTCGCTTACGATAGGATTCGGGCCGAATCCACGTGCATTACCGCTGCTTTATAAAACGTGCCTACCGCGTAGGAAATAGTGCCGCTAAGCTAATTAAGGCTGCAATTAATTGCTTATTGTGTATAACGAACCTTTATTATATAAACTGTAAATATTGTAAATCGAACATTAGAACTATAATTAAACTCTTAAGATTAAACTACAAAGAGTCGCGAGTGTCCCATCCTACGACGTGCGCTGCTAAGTAACTTTTGCTAACATTTTTTGGTCCTTCGAGCCGGATCAGCGCCGTTGGATTCTGTGTTTCTGGAACGTTCGGGACTCCTCGCGAGTGTTGTGGGTAACCGTCGCGCGTGACCTCTGAAATAAGAACAATGAGTCATCTAATAGCTAGCCAACGCGACCTTAAAGGCAGAATATCGCGCGCGTACGATAATCTAAAGAAGCTAGGAGCAAATAATTTGACAAAAGGGAACGTATCTTCGCGATTAGGGGCTCTACGTAAGAATTGGGCCAAGTTCGAAGCCCAGCACGATCAGTTGATGGCCATGGCCGATGAGCCGGACATCGTGGACGACAAGTACTATAAAGAAGATGAGCCGGCCGATACCGAAGAGAAGTTCCTCACGCAGGAGGCCTTACTTATGGATAAATTAGAGGAAATTACTAAGCTAGAACAGGCCGTGGTCCGAGGCATTGAGTGTGCGAGCAGGGACGATTCTATGCTCGCTTCTACGGCCGTTCGGTCCAAAGCTTCGCTACCGAAAATCCCGCTACCAAATTTCGATGGACAGCATAAAGGTTGGCCATCTTTCCAAGGGCTCTTTAGATCCCTCGTGGTTCAGGACACCACGCTATCGGATGCTGAACGACTACATTACCTGCGAGGGGCCCTTACCGGTGATGCTGCTAAACTCCTTCTTAATATGCCGGTGCGCGAAGAGAAATTCGAAGCCGCTTGGAAATTGCTAGAAGACCGATACGATAACCAACGGTTAGCGATAAAGGCGTTGATGGCGGCCATCTTCAACTTACCTATACTTTCAAAAGAGTCAGGGCCTGAACTCAAAAGCCTTTATTACACGCTGTGCGATTCAGTCGAGTCTCTCGCTGCCTTGAAGAGACCCTTTGACTCCAGCGGCGACTGGCTGCTGCACTTGGTAGTGAATAGACTGGATCCCCAGTCTCGGCGAGAATGGGAGACTCAACTTGGCCAAACCAAGACTCCATCGACTTACCAGGAGTTGAAATCATTCTTGGAGGGTCGAGTAAATACGGTGGAGGCCTTGGAGGAGCAGCAGAAGGCCTCAGGGGGGCGAAATCCGAAACCCAGCGGGACACCTAAAACTGCCAAGGTTCACCAGGTGAGCAAATCAAAGAGCCCTTCTGACCAGTGCAGTCTCTGTGGCGCGGGTCATTTTATTTTGTTTTGCGCGGACTACAAGGCCAAGAATCCGACAGAGCGGAAGGAGGTCCTGATAGCTAAACGTCTTTGTTTTAATTGCTTGGGAAGACATCGCGTCGCGGAATGTAAATGCGAAAAGCGGTGTCAGGAGTGTCAGCAAAGGCACCATACCTCAATTCACGAGGCGATCCCCAGTCGTGCTCCCGCTGAGAGCACGGGAGTTTCAGTAAACTTGGGAATGTCCGAGACAAGGGAGAGCCTCCCTCGCGACGCGGTGTGCCTTCCACCTGTTTTACTAGCTACCGCCAGGATCGTAGTGCACTCACCGGACGGCGAGCCAAGATTAGTCAGAGCCCTGATTGACCAGGGCAGCGAAGTCTCGTTGGTTACGGAGGCCTTGGTGCAATTATTGCGATTACCAAGGCGACCTTCTAATGTGCACCTGATCGGCATCGGTAACCAGCGGAAGGAGCGAGTGCGTGGAACCATCCGATTGGCGTTCTCATCACATGGGGGTGACGGCTCGAGGCAGGCGACCACGGCGTTGGTGCTGCCACGGATCACGGCCTACACTCCTCAGGTCAAGCAGCGGAGGAATGTTTGGCCCCATCTCCAAGGGCTCCCACTGGCCGATCCTGAATTCACGGATGGCGCTCAAATTGATGTACTGTTGGGCGCCGACGTCTATTCACTGATCCTGAAAGACGGAATTCGCAAGGGGGAAGAGGGTGAACCCATTGCCCAAAGGACGTCTCTAGGCTGGATCATTTCTGGCCTAGCGACCACCTCTAGCCGCGACGACCCACGTGCTTTGAGTGGGCTCGTCACACTGAAGTGCACGATGGACGCAGATCTCGGACCTATGGTCCAACGATTCTGGGAACAAGAAGAAGTCAGCGTGACAACCAACCTCAGTGCTGAGGACCAGGAATGCGAGGATTATTTTGCGACTACTCACCAGCGTCTCCCGTCCGGGCGCTATATGGTGCGCTTGCCATTCAAGGGGACGCAAGGATTGGGCAATTCCCGAGCCGGGGCAGTCCGAATGCTTCACCGAATGGAAACTAAGTGCAGCAGGAACACCGACTTCAAGGAAGCTTATCACTCGTTCCTACGTGAGTACGAGGAATTATTCCATATGTCTAAAACAAACCTTATATATCCAGACAGCGAGTGCTATTACCTGCCGCACCATGGAGTCTTCAAGGAGAGCAGCACTACCACGAAGCTAAGGGTGGTGTTCAATGGTTCCTACGCGACCACTTCCGGGAAGTCACTGAACGACCTTCTGCTGGTTGGACCTAATCTGCTGCCGGGCCTTCTTCAGGTATTGCTGCGGTGGCGGGTACATCGGATTTGCTTGACTGCCGATATAGAAAAGATGTTCCGCCAAATTATCGTGCACCCGGAGGATCGCCGCTTTCAAAGGCTGCTCTGGCGGCGACAAGAGGATGAAGAAATCAGAGATTACGAACTAAATACCGTTACTTACGGTTTGGCTTGTGCTCCTTACCTGGCCATTCGCACGCTGCAACAACTGGCTCAGGATGAACGCTCCAGGTTTCCACGGGCTGCTAAGATCCTGGAAAGGGACGTTTACATGGACGATGTGCTAACTGGAGCTGACGGAGAAGAGGAAGCCCGCGAGATACAGAAGGAGCTGCGACTACTCTGCAAGGCGGGCGGCTTCAATTTGAGGAAGTGGGTATCCAACGCACCCACCTTGCTGAAGGAGATCCCAGGCGAAGAAGTCCCAGCGGCCGTCAACTGGGAGGAAGGCGCACTCCACACGGCCCTGGGTGTCCACTGGAGCGTGCGCGAAGACGAGTTCCGAGTCCGGGTAGCAGAGGATAACGCTACCCCAGCGGTCACCCGTCGCACCGTCCTCTCACGCATCGCTCGGATTTTCGACCCTCTAGGATTCCTGGCTCCGGTAACTGTAACGGCAAAGATATTTTTACAATCACTTTGGCTGTTGAAAATAGATTGGGACACCACTCTACCGCCAGCGGCCGGACGAGAATGGACCCAATTTCTGGCGGACCTGCCGAGCCTGGCAGAGGTCCGCGTGCCACGTTGGCTAGGACTACAGCCCAGGGTCAATCACTTGGAACTCCACGGATTTGCTGATGCTTCGGAAAGGGCCTTCGCCGCCGTGGTGTATCTACGCGTAGTGGACCACGACGACCACGCGCAGGCGCACCTGGTCACTGCCAAAACGAAGGTGGCTCCTCTACACCGAGTCACGCTCCCTAGGCTCGAGTTGTGTGCTGCCTCCCTACTGAGTCGTCTGGTAACCGTCACGAAGAGGATCCTGCAGCTGGACAACGTCCCGACGCACCTATGGAGTGACTCAAGGATAACTCTGGACTGGATTCGCGGCCATCCGACGAGGTGGAAGACTTACGTGGCAAATCGCGTAGCTGACATCCAGCGGGAACTACCGGACGCACATTGGCATCATGTAGCAGGGAGCGAGAACCCTGCGGACTGCGCTTCAAGGGGCTTGCCGCCCAACCAACTACCGAGCTTCAACTTATGGTGGAGGGGCCCATCTTGGCTTACCGGCTTCCCTCATTGGCTGACCGACCCTGGTACCCAGGAGGAGAGTACAGACCTGGAAGCTAGAGTCGTGACCAACCTGACCACCAGCGACAAGGAGGTAGCACCCAATTACCTCTTAAATAATTATTCTTCTATTCAGCGCTTGCTGAGGATAACAGCATGGTGCCTGCGCTGGTCTCCTCGTCGATCAACCCAAGACGGTAGGAGCCCCTGCCTGTCGCCTGCTGAGATAGAGGCTGCCCGCTTACACTGGATCAGGGTAATCCAACGTCGGGACTTCCAGGAGGACCACCATCAATTGCAACAGGGAGCCCAGCTTGCGAGTCGCAGTAAGCTACTACGACTCACTCCCTTCTTAGATTCCCTAGGCTTGCTGCGGGTTGGTGGACGGTTGAAGCATGCTGCCTTACCATCCTGGGAGAAGCACCCCGTCCTCCTACCAAAGGAGGGTCATTTTACTGAATTGTTGATCGATGAGGCTCATCGGCGAACGTTACACGGTGGAGCGCAACTTACCTTGGCTGCCTTACGCCAAAGGTACTGGATCCTGGGTGGTCGACAGAGAGTCAAGGCGCACATTCATCGCTGCGTTACCTGTCTACGTTGGCGAGCTGCGCCCGGCCAACAGATGATGGGAAATCTGCCTTCTTACCGAGTCACTCCAGCGCGGCCCTTCCTCCAAGTGGGCCTAGACTATGCTGGACCACTCACCTTATTGGCTTCTAGGGGCAGAGGCCAGCGGACGTAGAAGGGTTATGTTGCGGTATTCGTATGCTTAACCACTCGTGCGGTTCACCTAGAAGTCGTGTCTGATTATAGCACAGAAGCCTTCCTCGCGGCACTGCGGCGCTTTACGTCGAGACGGGGACTCTGCTCGACCATTCACAGCGACCGAGGCACCAACTTTGTGGGCGCAGCACGGGAGCTACAGAGCCTGGAACATCTCCGCTGCAAAAGTGAGGTTATGCAGGCCCACTTACTTAACGACGGCATTACCTGGCGATTTAATCCACCCGCTGCCCCGCACTTCGGGGGAATCTGGGAGGCGGCCGTCAAGTCAGCTAAGCATCACCTGCGAAGGGTCGTAGGAGATCAGCACCTCACATTTGAAGAGATGACGACGCTACTTACTCAAGTTGAGGCGTGCTTGAATTCACGACCACTGCAACCCCTGAGCGACGATCCAGGAGACGTTACGGCACTCACACCAGGGCATTTCTTGATAGGCGATGCACTCCTCGCCGTTCCCGATCCACCCGTGGAAGACGTCCCCAGGTCACGCTTATCTAGATGGCATCTACTGCAGCAAATGAGGCTGCAGTTTTGGCGAAATTGGTCACGCGAGTATTTACAATCCCTCCAAGCCCGTAACAAGTGGACACGTCCTCATCCCCAACCACGAGTCGGGGATCTTTGTATCTTAAAAAACGAGCTTCTGCCACCCAACAAATGGCCACTTGCCCGAATCACGCGGTTGATCCCCGGGTCGGACGGTTTGGCACGGGTCGCCCACATAAAGACCGCGAGATCGGAATTTGTTAGACCAATTGTAAAATTAATTTACTTACCCTATGTGTAGACTACAGATTCGACGAATTCCACTACAAGTACACAGCACTGGTTCACAACCGGATCTAAATCAGTGATCGAGCTCCACGTGAACAGGGGGACCACGCCGCGAGTCGTAACTGATCACACCATAGCTTCTCGGCTAAACCATGTTCCTATAGTACATTCATTCATCGAATGATGAATGGCGGGCGGGAAATGTTCAAGAAATAGTACAGGTTGCGCCATCTCCCGAAATCGAGTCAACCCAGACGTCGTGCTACGTATCCTTTGCCCTCCCTTTGTTCATGTGGAGCCTCGATCCTATCTCCCTACCATCGATCGGTGATCGATGGAAGGGGGAGAGCGAGCGGATTCGAGGAAATAGCGAGCGATTTCCTCGATCTACTTGTCTTAAAACCGATCACCAGGTAACACCTAATTGCTTTACGCTTGCTAACACTTATACTGTCGCTTTCGCTTACGATAGGATTCGGGCCGAATCCACGTGCATTACCGCTGCTTTATAAAACGTGCCTACCGCGTAGGAAATAGTGCCGCTAAGCTAATTAAGGCTGCAATTAATTGCTTATTGTGTATAACGAACCTTTATTATATAAACTGTAAATATTGTAAATCGAACATTAGAACTATAATTAAACTGTTAAGATTAAACTACAAAGAGTCGCGAGTGTCCCATCCTACGACGTGCGCTGCTAAGTAACTTTTGCTAACAAACATTAACAATAACATCGACAACAAAAACATAGATAACAGCAACATCGACAACGCCAACGTCAACTCCGACAACATCAACATCAACTCGCGAGTATCGGTATGTTCAGCAAGTACGTGTGGTTCGTATCCTAAACGAAAACCGAATGCAATGTGACCACAGCGTTCACTACTCTGACGCCGTTCGACAAATTCCGAGACGTATCCGTACGACGACTCGAACTTAGATTTCGATAAGTATAAATATGCGCTCCTGTATGATATGTACGCAAAATTCGGTCGATCGTACTACGGTCACAGAGAACCTGATCCCCTCCACCCTCCGCATCGGAAGGAGTTAGATGACACGCGAAATTTAAAGTTGGTGACAAGGTACGCGTGAGCAAGTTCAAGACTCTCTTCGAGAAGGGGTACACTCCGAACTGGTCAACCGAGGTGTTTGAAATCATAACCGTACAACCAACGTGTCCGGTGACGTACATTCTGCGCGATTCCGCAGGAGAACCGATCTCGGGTGGATTCTACGAGTACGAACTACATTCGGTCGCGAATCCGGACGTCTATCTGGTCGAGAAGATTATTCGTCGTAAAGGAAACCAGGTGTACGTTAAGTGGCTCGGATTCGACTCGTCGCGGAACTCGTGGATAAGCAACAAGGATATTCAATGATTCACGATCACAAACGCACTCGATGTTACTAAAATAAATGAATGAAAAATAAATACATACATATAAATAGATAAACAGTGTCCGTTTATTCAATTTTTCACATTCTCCTTCACCTTCTCGTATGTGCGTACAATTAATCTTAAAAGTATGAAAAAAAATATACATATATACCGACGCGTATAAAATACAATTTTAGGTATTCCACGCTATATACAATTTTAGCTATTCCACGCTATATACAACTTTAACTATTCTACGCTATACATATATCCATAAATAAATAACCAAAGAAAGAAACGTATATATATATGTGCATGCAAACATACAACATACAAAACATGCAAACATACTAAACATGCAAACATGCAAACATACTAAACATACAAACATGCTGAACATGCAAACATACTAAACATGCAAACATACTAAACAATGGAATTGTCGAGGGACTCATCGGGGTCAAGCTGGAGACGTTCGTGTGTCTTGAGCTCGGGGATTCGATAATGACCCCACGGAAAGGTGTCGACTCGATCGGCTAAAATACACCGCATGTCGTCGAACGGACTGAGAGCGTTCTTCTCTAAATGAATGAAAAATAAATACATACATATAAATAGATAAACAGTGTCCGTTTATTCAATTTTTCACATTCTCCTTCACCTTCTCGTATGTGCGTACAATTAATCTTAAAAGTATGAAAAAAAATATACATATATACCGACGCGTATAAAATACAATTTTAGGTATTCCACGCTATATACAATTTTAGCTATTCCACGCTATATACAATTTTAACTATTCTACGCTATACATATATGCATAAATAAATAACCAAAGAAAGAAACGTATATATATATATGTGCATGCAAACATACTGAACATGCAAACATACTAAACATGCAAACATACTAAACATATAAACATGCTGAACATGCAAACATACTAAACATGCAAACATACTAAACATGCAAACATACTGAACATGCAAACATACTAAACAATGGAATTGTCGAGGGACTCATCGGGGTCAAGCTGGAGACGTTCGTGTGTCTTGAGCTCGGGGATTCGGTAATGACCCCACGGAAAAGTGTCGACTCGATCGGCTAAAATACACCGCTTGTCGTCGAACGGACTGAGAGCGTTCTTCTCCTGACTCACGGTATACACATGATGCTCTTTGGAGCGTATATTGTTCTGCCGAATCGATTTCTCGGTGAGATCGCGGAGACAACGAATGTAATCGTCGAATTGTACATGATTCGCGACCACGTGTCTCCGCACACCCTTCACTTTTTTAGTCTCACTCGTAGACCCCACTGCCGCGTTAAACGTTCTAGTTGCGTACATCTTAGACCTCAATCCGACGAACTCGGTCATCAACGCGTTGTTCTCATCTTTCATGAGTCCCGGCACCTTTTTGTTTTCGCGGGGCATACCGTACGGATTGTTCACCGCGTAATCACTCGTGTCGAATCGGGCGACGTCACGCTTCATCGTTTCATACGCATCCTCGCATTCCCCGCTATACATTAAACTATCGGTGTCGGTGTACAGGACCTTACACTTATCACCGAACTTCGCGCGCATATACGCGTAATGGAACTCGTACAGGCATTCTTTCGATACGTCCAGTACACTCATTCCCACGTATATTGGTTTATCAAACTTAACTTTTAATTTACGCATTTCGATGGCGATTAACTGTTCGGAGAAGATCGTGCGACTATGAAGTTCGGCTTCGCGATCAGCGCTTCCGCACCGTAACGACCGTCCCACCGCGTCACCAGTCGCACATCTACGCGATTCCGCACATTCTCCATCGTTTTTCCATAGGGTAATTCCGGGAGACGCAGTCGGGCTGGAGAGTTGGTCGAAACAGTTGATTTCTAGAGAATTAATTGTTCTGAACCTTAACACATTTTTACATATACACAGATGTAGAGTCTGAATATAGCAACTTGACCAACTCTCCAGCCCGACTGCGTCTCCCGGAATTACCCTACACTGCGTTATTCATTAATTTATACAGAGTCTTCTGAAATTCGCTGATTGCCCGCGTCCTCAAATTGGTGTTCAATCGAATGTAGTCGCGCAACCACAAAATCAGACGCTTCGAGTGTAGTTGCACAATCGGTGTCGGGTGCTCATCCAAAAATCTTGCTAATTCACGACACAAAAACGAGTCCACGGTGATAGTCAATGTTCGAGGGCACAACACTTTGTACACTTCGACCGTACCGTCCTGAATGTCTTGCAGAAGCGTTAACGGTGTACACACGATCGCGGTAAAGTACTTCACGTGCTTGCGATGCACATCTTTATCACCAACAATGCAATACAATGTGCATTTGCTCGCAGTACTGTATCGCGCGATATGGCGTAGCAATTGACGATGGTGATGCGACAATTGCATAAATCCGTTTTGAACGATAATGCTCCACGACGTTTCGAATAATGACTGTGGGCTTAACACGTCGCGGATCTTATGCTTCTCGATCATAAGCGTTTGGTGGTCCAACTGCGACATCGCGGATGAAGGGCTCGCATCAATCAGATACCCACGGGCCTATATCGAACTCTTTTCACCCTTACACGGTCGTTTACCTACTATAAACACACTGCATGGCGCGGTCCAATGTTGTGTTTACTCCATGGGCTATCGCGACGATTAACTTACAGCCACCTCGGTCATGAAAATACTCGGAACTCTAACCCCAATAATTATTGCTGTATGTTTTGGTATGTATGATCAGAGAATGCCCGCGTTAAAATCAGTTCTCTCGTGCTACTGCATCAGTCGGGTCATACGTTACTAAAAGAAACGTTTTAAAAATTTATTGTTGTTGTTGTTGTTGTATCATTCGCCATCCAACGCACACAAAATTCATCGATTGATACCGTAAGTTTCCACCGCCATATTTTTAGTGAATCGTTGTGTTGGGAGAGTTCGCAACTTTTGAGAGTGTTCGCAACTTTTGAGAGTTGTAAGGAAATATTCGGTTTCAGATTATGTCTATACCCGTGGATTTGTATCGGGAAGTTGCTGCTGCGATCCCCAGTCGCGCATCCCATCCCAAAATATATGTAACGTGCCTGGATGTCGCTGTGCAATGCGAAGAAATTCGAGGTGGTGAATTTCACAAGGCAGAAGATCTTTACGATGAGGATGAGGATGATGATGATGAGGAGGATGTTTATTTGAAGGTGTTCTATAATGGTGACTGCGAAAATAACTATTTACCGCGTAGTGAATACGGGAGTATGTATTTTTGGCTAGATGTGCATAGGCGAACTTCATTCATCATTGGTGAAGATGATCCGGATGATGTGGCTCCGTCGAGCTGGGAGAAGGCCCCACAATCTGTTGTATGGCGGAAATGTACCAATGCGGAACAAATCGACGACTTCGCAATTAATGCCAATACAATATCGGGGATTGAAGTTCGTGACAATGCAGTTCAGGTTAACGAGTCTGATTTTAATACGAGTACGCCATCGCAAGTTGATGTATTTTTTACTGATGTTGATTTATTTACTGAAATCACCGACAATGCATTCTTTACGAACGATATTGATGATGCTATATTCAACGATGATGTTGACCAGTGGGATAACTAAGTTAAATAAATTACTAAAATCATGAAAATCTATGTACGAATTCTTTTCGCCCTTACACACTCCCACGACGCTTGACTTGTAGACCCTCGAGAAGGGTGCTTGAGACGTCGCCGTGTTCTCGATCGTGAAAATACTTGGAACTCTACCCCGAATAATTATCGCTTAGCTGCTCGCGTGAAAGGAATGCCTAATTTATTGTTTCGGGGACATTGCGTTTTCTCGAGGGTACTTCTTAGAGGTCCTAGTCTTGGGAAAAGTCAATGCTCAGATATATATATATATATATATATATATATATATATATATATATATATAAACGCACCCTCTTTCTCCGAAATTATCATGGAATGCAATATCGTGTTTATTCCAAGGGTTATCGCACCGATTGATTTACAATAATTATCGCTATATGTATACACCATTGCACGTGGGCTGCATCGGTCCCACGATTGAAACATAAACACACGGCACGAAGAGTGTGCACGTAGGCGCCCGAAACGTGTTCGATCCTGTTCAGATGTAAACACACTGCATGTCGCGGTGCAATGTTTATTCCATGGGCTATCGCGATGATTGATTTATAATAATTATCGCTCTATGTTTATATCATTGCACGTGTGCTGTATCGGTCCCATGAATTCAAATATTTCCTTATCTTTTCTCAGAAATCATGGTCCACCCTCTTTCTCAGAAATCATCATCGAAGACGCGGTTTGAATTTCCACGAATCGGTCGCGGTCGCGCCTGCGCACCGATCCCCGCACACGTACGGAGATTGCGCGGCGGCGACGCGTGCCCAAATATACCTTAGACATGCAACAGGTGACGTCAGCACGAAACGTATGAAAACCTTGGAAAATTTACCATGGCGGACCCAAAGTACCTTAAACGTACAATAGGTGGCGCCAATCCGAAATGTATGAAAAACCTGGAAAATTTACCAAGACGGGCCCAAATATTGACGCGGGCCCAAAGTACCTTAAACGTCCAGTAGGTGGCGCCAATACGAAATGTATGGAAAACCTGGAAAATTTACCAAGACGGGCCCAAATACCGACGCGGGCCCAAAGTACCTTAAACGTCCAGTAGGTGGCGCCAACACGAAATGCGCGCGACGCCATTTTGAAAATTTGAAAATCCTCCCCCTCCCCCGTGACGTTAACCCCCTCGCCCACGAACTCGACCTGCCCGCGCGACGCCATTTTGAAAATTTTGAAAATCCCCCTCACCTGTGACGTCATCCCCCTCACCAACGAACTCGGTCGACGCCATCTTGGAATCCCCCTCCCCTGTGACGTCATCCCCCTCACCTACGAACTCGGTACCCCCCTCCCCGCCTCACCCCCTCGCCCATCTCGCGGAAGAGCGCGGTACCTCCCCCCGCCCCGCCTCACCCCCTCGCCTCCACTTGGTCCAGAATCGGCATAGCCTAACTACTGTAGTCATATCTTTGGTGTGCATAAGATACTCGAATTTTTACGTATATCAACATGGATTCTGAAGAAATTGATAAAGCTTTAGCAGTTTGTTTCTTTGGATGTACCATTCTGTTTAGTATTATTGAATCTGACCACTTTAGGAATATTATTCATAAATTGAAACCAGCTTATAAAATTCCAACTACGAACAACATTGTCGAATAATTTACATAACGCAAAATTGAACAATAGTAAATCCAACAATAAGTATGTTGTTGCAATTCTGAATTTAATGAATACGATATGTCCATGCAGGTTATCGCATTCCACAGTCTGCAATGTTTTTTCAAACAATATAATTTTATACAGTAAAATACATGAATGTAATAAAATTGATGCAATGTTTCACGTCATCGAAAAATGTCCAACGTTCATGGGGAATTCAATTGTCAGCCATGAATAATTTTCTCGTATTTATTCGTACTTTCTCGACTAAAGAACGAATAAATACGAGAAAATTATTCATGGTCGATGGATGTAAGGCCTTCGAATAAAAAAATTATTGACTACATATATGATAAATTTTTGTTTATTACTATAAGAACTTTAATTAAAATAAAAAACATTTTTGGCTCCTCTTCCTCTGCCTCCTCTTCCTCCTCTTCCTCCTCTTCGTCCTCTTCCTCCTCCGTATTTGAACTCTCGTAATTCTTTTTTCAGCTCACTAGACTGCAATATGAAAAATAAACATAAATCTTATGTTAATTACTACAATAATGTCTAGATATTTTCACACTTTCATGAGAATGTAAGAAATGTTTGTTGGAGATCGCCTACGTATCTACATACCTGATTTTTATAAAAAAAAAGCGATTTCTCTCCAGTTCCTGGAGGACGGACTCCGTTGTCGGGACGGAGTCCGACTTCTGCTTCTGCTTCTGCTTCTGCTTCTTCGTCCCCGCGACGGAGTCCGTCCGCTGTTTGAAGGTGTCCGTCGCGGAGACGAAGCCCGTTCCATTTCTCCCTTGGAATTTCTTGAAATTTCCGCATTGCTTGCCATCTAAAAACGAATCGAAGAAACAGTGAAACTATTGAACGTAATTAAAATGGATTTGAAAGTGCAGTAGAAGAACCAGAGTTAGCCAAAATGTAATCTAATTACAAATTACGATTAAAATGTGATTGTATAATTGTTCACGAAAGTGACACCTTAGGGACATCTATTGACGTTTGTACTAATTAAGCAAGTGGCATAGGCCTGCTCACTCATGTGGAGCGCGAGTCGCGTCCCCTTCCATCAGCGCTCGATTCCTGGAAGGGGGAGGCTCGCGCTTCCTAGAAATTGACAGTGATTTCTCGGAATCGACCACTCTGCTCTTGAAAATCACCCTGCTTGGTAACTATAAATTGCTTTATACCTGCACATTTGCTTGCAATACCTTTCGCCTTTGCTGCGAAACCTAAGCTTCGCGACATTGCTTCGCAACTGAGAATAGTGCTTCACTGCTTTTATATCCAATTATTATTGTAAATTGACTGTGCGTGTAACAATTATATATTTGACGTTGTAATCCTGTACATAAATTTAAATTATAATAGAAACTCTAATCAGAGCATTTAACTGTACAGCTTCGCTCGCTTAATAATTATTTGTGCTGCTTTAACTGCTATTAAGTGTAGAATTGTGCCTGTAAATCACATAAGTGTTAAAACCAATATACTTTACTGTCGAACCATTGAATTTAAATCATCTTGTTTAAAAGTAACTCGTTCGTACCTCGTTTCACGTATAAACTCGCTAACGCCGATCCGCTAAAACTATACTTATAACATTTTTTGGTCCTTCGAGCCGGATATCGGTGCCTGTGAAACAGTTCAAACGTTCGGTAGTGCTGTGACCTTCGCGCGTGAACCTCTTCCGCCAACAGTTTTTCTTGTACGCGGTGTCGTCCAACCGTCGCGTGTGACCTCCGCGCGTGAACGTCTTCCGCAAACAGTTTTTCTATACGAGGTGTCGTCCAACCGTCGCGTGTGACCTCCACCTGCCAAACAATGAGCCACCTTCTTGAAAGTCAGCGCGATCTTAACCGCCGAATTACGAATACATTTGAAAATCTGAGGAAGATGGGAGCTGCTAAATTTACTAAAGCCAACGTGTCCTCGCGATTAACAGCCCTTCGCAGGAATTGGGCTAAATTCGAATCGCAACACGATCAATTACTTACCTTAACGTCGGATAAAAAGATAATGGAGGACAAATATTGGGACAATGACGAACCTTCGCATACAGAAGAGAAGTTCCTTGAGCAAGAGAGCCTTCTTATGGAAAAGCTAGACGAGATCGAGAAAAATGAAAGGATTGTGACTCGTACCATGGAGCGTTTGGCCTCTGACGAGAAAACGGGTGATCGTTCTACTGCTGCGGCCACTCGTACACCTTCTTCACTGCAAAAGATCCCGTTACCTACCTTCGGAGGTCAGCATAAGGACTGGCCGTCCTTTAAAGGGCTTTTCCGATCGTTAGTAGTCCGAGAACCCACGTTATCGGATGCGGAGCGTCTTCACTACCTCCGCGGGGCTCTTAAGGGCGATGCTGTGCTCCTCCTTCGCAACATTCCGGAAGATGAGGAGAATTTCGAGGCTGCTTGGACGCTGGTTCAGGAACGCTACGAGAATAAGCGACTGATGGTTAAAGCGCAATTAACTACAATTTTTAACTTACCAACTCTTACACGCGAATCTGGAACAGAGCTCAAACGTTTATTCTATACCGTGTGCGATACGGTCAAGGCTCTTGCAAGCATGAAACGTCCCTTCGACGCCAGCGGCGACTGGCTTATCCACTTAATAGTAGAGCGGATAGATCCACAAACCCGGCGTGAGTGGGAAACCCTCATCGGAAAAATGAAGGACCCACCGACCTTTCAAGAGCTACAGGAATTTCTGGAGGGCAGAGTCAACACTCTTGAGGCCTTGGAGGAAGAACGCAAGGGGCCTAAGAATCCAACTGCGAAGCCAGCTACGTACCAGAAGACGGCCAAGACGCATCAGGTCAGTCAAGTCAAGCGCCAACCAGACCCGTGCAGTATCTGCGAGGCAAATCATTTCATTTTGTATTGCCGATTATATAAGTCGAAAACAGCTGCCGAGCGCCGCGCGGCCTTACAAACCGCCGGCCTCTGTTACAATTGTCTCAGCAAACATCACGTGCGTGATTGCAACTCGGAGAGACGCTGCCAGAAGTGCAACGGGAAGCACCATACCACGATTCATGAAGCAATTGAGGACCGTACCTTCGATAAGGAAATCTCTACGAACACTTCGAGCTGCGTGTCAACCTCAGTACCGGCGGTTTTACTGGCCACAGCGAGAGTGAAGGTCTTCCAACAAGGTGGCGGCTCCAGGATGGTGCGTGCACTCGTCGATCAAGGCAGCGAGGTCTCAATCATCACCGAAGCACTGGCCCAACAGCTAATGTTACCCCGGCGATCTGCTCGTATCAATCTCGTCGGGGTCGGCAGCCACCAACCGGAACGCATCCGCGGCAGGGTGCAATTAGAATTTTCTGCACATTTTAATTCCACAGATCACCACATGATAGTCGCTCTGATCCTGCCCCGGATTACCTCCTACCAACCACGAATCGATAGACGTGCCGATACGTGGAAGCATCTCAAGGGGCTTACTCTGGCTGATCCTGATTTCGACGAGGAGGGGCCGATTGATCTGTTGTTGGGAGCCGACGCCTTTGCCCTCGTACTACGCGACGGCATCGCAAGAAGCCGACCCAGCGAACCCATTGCCCAGCAAACTACTCTGGGATGGATCGTATCCGGGCCCGCTACATCGGACGTTGGATCCGAAGACGCTGAACGTCGAGACCATTCAGCCCTGTCATGTTCCACCGAGGAGGACCTGCTGCCCTTGGTGCAACGCTTCTGGGAACAAGAAGAAATTGCGGTATCATCCACTTATACTGCAGAAGAACAGCAGTGCGAGGACCACTTCAGGACGACTCACCAACGCTTGCCGTCCGGACGCTATATGGTTCGCCTGCCATTTCGGGAGACACCGGAACTCGGCCAGTCTCGCCACGGGGCCAGAAGAATGCTGCAAAGAATGGAAGCCAAATTCAAGAAGGATCCATCATTTGCTCAGGCCTACAATTCCTTCATGCGTGAGTATATGCAACTCTCGCACATGTCTAAAGTAGCCAATGACTCTACAGAATCCAGCTACTACTTACCACACCATGGGGTGATGAAAGAAAGCAGCACTACCACCCGATTACGTGTGGTATTCAAT
Source organism: Andrena bicolor (assembly GCA_960531205.1). Classification (NCBI taxonomy): domain Eukaryota; kingdom Metazoa; phylum Arthropoda; class Insecta; order Hymenoptera; family Andrenidae; genus Andrena; species Andrena bicolor. Next base: position 91,150 of record CAUIJW010000252.1, on the reverse strand, counting down.
GGGTCCTTTGCCACCACGTCTGGTCGATCTCTCAACGACATGCTACTGGTCGGACCCAATCTCCTGCCCAATCTGCAGCAGCTACTCCTCCGCTGGCGGATACATCGGGTCTGCCTCACTGCCGATGTGGAGAAAATGTACCGGCAGATCCTGATCCACCCTGACGATCGACGATACCAGCGAGTCCTTTGGCGAGAAAGTGAGGACCGAGAGATAAGTGATTATCAGCTCAACACGGTCACCTATGGGTTAGCGTGTGCCCCTTACTTGGCGATTCGCACGCTACGTCAACTGGCAATGGACGAGCAAACCAGGTACCCCAGGGCAGCCGCCATCCTACAACGAGACGTCTATATGGACGACGTCTTGACGGGAGCAGATTCGGAGCAGGAAGCCATCGATCTTCAAGACGAGCTACGCTTACTTTGCAAGGCGGGAGGATTCAACCTCAGGAAATGGGCCTCCAGTCATCCTGCTGTAATGGAACGAATACCCGCCGAGGATGCCATACCAGAGTTCAAATGGCAGGCGGGCGAAACTCACTCAGCTCTAGGAGTCAACTGGAGTCCGGCGGACGATTGCTTCCGTGCTCGCGTTCAACCCTCAATGCCGGGGAGCGGGATAACTCGACGTTTGGTTCTGTCAACACTTGCAAGGATATTTGATCCACTGGGCTTGGTATCCCCTGTCACTGTTAACGCCAAAATATTCATGCAATCACTCTGGTTATTACGCTTAGACTGGGACTCGCCATTACCACCGGTAGAAGCTGGATACTGGACGCAGTTCTTATCTGACCTGCCGTCCCTAAACCGTATTGCTGTTCCTCGCTGGATCGGAATGAGACCGACAGCTCAACGCAGGGAACTACACGGGTTCGCTGATGCCTCGGAACGTGCCTATGCTGCTGCGATCTATCTTCGAGTTCTGGACCCCGACGGCACCGCACGGACCCAGCTGGTCACAGCTAAAACCAAGGTGGCACCGCTGAAGAAGATTTCACTACCCCGACTGGAGTTGTGTGCTGCCGTGCTTCTGACAAAACTAATGGCACTTACCTGCGAGAGCTTAGCCATGAGTGGAGCCACTATTCACATGTGGAGCGACTCCACCATTACGCTCGCCTGGATTCGCGGCCATCCTGCCCAGTGGAAGACGTACGTGGCGAATCGAGTGTCCGAAATACAACGGACACTGCCTGAAGCGCAGTGGCACCACGTGGCCAGCCCGGACAACCCAGCTGACTGTGCCTCCAGAGGACTACGGCCCAACCAACTACCGGAGCTTGAACTGTGGTGGACAGGACCGAGCTGGCTGACTACTGCCAACGGATGGACCGCCGCCAATCAGCCTCCACTGCCCGAGACCGACTTGGAGGCCCGAACAGCTGCGCTAGTGACGTCGGGTGAACCTGCAACAGGCGAGATAATTTTAAAACGATATTCATCCGCTCAATCTCTATTTAGAATCACCGCCTGGTGCTTGCGGTGGCTACGGAGTAGTGCTCTAACGAAGCTAGGAGCTTACCTACTACCAGACGAGATAGAAGCAGCCCGGAACCGCTGGCTGCGCATTGTACAACGCCAGGAGTTTGAATCGGAGATTCAACTACTACAATCTGGTCAACCTTTACCAAGTCGCAGCCGTCTGCTACGGCTTAATCCTTACCTGGACGCCCATGGCCTCCTGCGTGTTGGAGGAAGGCTTCGCCATGCAGCACTACCCTTGGACGCCAAACATCAGGTGCTGTTACCACGGGATAGTAGGCTGACGGAGCTCCTGGTGGACGAGGCCCATCAACGCACGCTGCATGGTGGAACACAACTCGTCTTGGCCACTCTGCGCCAGAACTACTGGATACTACAAGGAAGACAACGGGTGAAGGCGACAGTACGCCGCTGCCCGACCTGCATACGTTGGCGCGCGTCAACTGGACAACAGCTGATGGGAGACTTACCTGCTACGCGTGTAACTCCAGCCCGCCCCTTCCTCCACGTGGGAATCGACTATGCCGGCCCTGTATCGCTGCTAATGTCCCGAGGGAGAGGTCGACGCACACATAAGGGCTATGTTGCGTTGTTCGTCTGCCTGAGCACGCGAGCGGTCCATCTTGAATTGGTTTCTGATTGTAGTACTGATGCCTTCCTCGCTGCCCTGCGCCGCTTCACGTCTCGGCGAGGTCTCTGCACGGTGATCCAGAGCGACAGAGGTACCAACTTCGTGGGCGCCGCACGCGAGCTGAAGGAGATGCTGTCGACCATTGACAGTTCCCACGACCGTATACACTCCACACTGTTGAAGGAGGGAATAGAATGGCGATTCAATCCTCCTGCTGCTCCTCATTTCGGAGGACTCTGGGAAGCAGCCGTCAAGTCTACAAAGTACCACCTAAGGCGGGTGGTAGGCGATCAGAACCTCACCTTCGAGGAGATGTCAACGCTGCTCCACCAGATCGAGGCCTGCCTCAACTCCCGTCCACTGCAAGCGATGAGCGACGACCCTGCCGACCTGACTCCACTGACGCCCGGACATTTCTTGATCGGCGACGCACTACTGAGCTTGCCCGATCCTGTCATCGAGGACGTCCCACCTTCTCGGCTCTCTCGATGGCACCTGCTGCAACAGATGCGGTTGCAATTCTGGAGACGTTGGACCACCGAGTACCTACAATCGCTCCAAGCACGCAACAAATGGCTCCGCCCTCGCCCTCAGCCCCGCGTCGGTGATCTGTGCATAATCAAATCTGAATTAACCTCACCTGCCCGATGGCCTCTTGCGCGAATTACTCACCTGCATCCGGGCGACGATGGGTTAACTCGCGTTGTTACTGTAAAGACTGCTCGTTCAGAATTTGTAAGACCCGTCACTAAATTAGTTTTCTTGCCATTTACACAGAACACCGAATAAACACCTTCACTTCACGATTCAGTTACACTAGATCGCGATCAATAATACCACTCGAGTCGTCTGAAGTCTTCACATGAGTTGAGCGGTGCCACCGCTACGCTATAGTCAACGCGCTATCGATCGGTGTATCGATCTCGTAACGCTTACCAGATAAATTCAGATTCATCGAATGATGAATGCCGGGGAGAATGTTCACGAAAGTGACACCTTAGGGACATCTATTGACGTTTGTACTAATTAAGCAAGTGGCATAGGCCTGCTCACTCATGTGGAGCGCGAGTCGCGTCCCCTTCCATCAGCGCTCGATTCCTGGAAGGGGGAGGCTCGCGCTTCCTAGAAATTGACAGTGATTTCTCGGAATCGACCACTCTGCTCTTGAAAATCACCCTGCTTGGTAACTATAAATTGCTTTATACCTGCACATTTGCTTGCAATACCTTTCGCCTTTGCTGCGAAACCTAAGCTTCGCGACATTGCTTCGCAACTGAGAATAGTGCTTCACTGCTTTTATATCCAATTATTATTGTAAATTGACTGTGCGTGTAACAATTATATATTTGACGTTGTAATCCTGTACATAAATTTAAATTATAATAGAAACTCTAATCAGAGCATTTAACTGTACAGCTTCGCTCGCTTAATAATTATTTGTGCTGCTTTAACTGCTATTAAGTGTAGAATTGTGCCTGTAAATCACATAAGTGTTAAAACCAATATACTTTACTGTCGAACCATTGAATTTAAATCATCTTGTTTAAAAGTAACTCGTTCGTACCTCGTTTCACGTATAAACTCGCTAACGCCGATCCGCTAAAACTATACTTATAACAATAATTGATTACACATTATTTTCTGTAATTGTTAATTTAGGTAGTTGACCACAATTTTGTCAACTATATAAATTAACGATTGCAGAAAATAATGTGTAATCAATTATACAATTACATTTCGTAATTTGTAATTTGTTATTAGATTACATTTTGCCCAACTCTGAGAAGAGTACACGATTATCAAGTTGGTACATTTGGGTACAATACAGGCTTCCTTTAGCCAAGATTTAGCGCAGGAGGAGAATCTTCAGATTTCTAAATGCTGGTATTTTCAAGTCCGAAAGCTTTGAGATTCAAACATTTACAAAATTTGTAATTGTGAGGTTATCAAGTTTCAAAATATTTGTATTGTCAAATGTCCAACATTTGTGATTTTAAAATTTCCTATTTTTCCAATTCTTCACTTTCAACTAAAGGAAGCCTATAACATTGCACCCGAATGTATATATACCTTTTTTAGACATTTCGCGGGTAAATTATAACATAACTTTCTTATTCTACGTGAGAATGAATACACGAATCTCTGAGCGACTACCTCGATCAAGATCACTTTGCGAGGCAGGCAGGCTCGTGCGACACTCTCGCGCTACCTGCAGCATGATATTTGCGTCCCCCGAGCCATGCGATTTTTGATCTTCGGGCCGCGAGGTACTTTTGAGCACGTCGAAAAATCGACGGCTGATGCCTCGTAAAGTAATAATGGTCGAGGTAGTCTCCACACTCTCCACTCCGCGAGGTGTGCCACGCGAGGCAGCCTCGCAATGGCAATACGCTGCTTGAGAAACACGCGGACACTCAAACAATCACAGTTCACACGATAGATTTTGCACAAAAAATTACAACAATACTATGACGGTAATGAAACTTCACCCGGAATGTGTCTAAATACAGTCTTAGGTTGAAAGTAAAATGTAAAAGTATGTCAATTATTACGAAAGTGGCGTCGGTCGAAATTAAAAAAAAAAGAAATTGAACTTTACGTTTATTATGTATCATGTTGATATAATACGTAAAAAAGAAATGAAATGTAATAAACGAAAAATTTGCACTTAGACCACTTTCATAATAACCGGCACATATAGTGAAAAGACAGGGATAGTAAGCGGGAAGGTACTTACGATCTTTACTGTTCGACAGTCACTTTTTTTCTGACGATCGAGCCTTTGCTACCCTCAAGGGTGGACAGGGCCCAAACTGCCTTTCTCACTCCCTCAATATTTTCTATTTCACTTGCACCAAGGACCAAGCGGCGCGTCATCGGCCCGCGTAAAAGTTCGAATGCGCAAAGGTTTGAAAACGCGGAGCATGCCCGCGCATACTTGCGGGGTGGTCCTTCACCGTCAGACAAGTGGGAAAGGATAATGGTAGAACGAAATATGAATTCTTCGGTAATAAAGTCGGTGATACGTCAAAAGTATATGCACAGGATAATCAAAAACTTTTTCCTGTGCACATTTCTGTGCACCAAAAAGTATTCCCGGAAGTACATACTCTACGTAAATGTATCAGCATGCCACCAATACTAATGAGAAAGAGAGGAACAGGACGCGTATATCCGTCCCTTTCCCACTATCTTCTGTTTAGCCTTTCAGCATCTGTAACCAATGCAGTGACAAAGCTAGCTGATCAGTTTCTTGTCGTTTGCACTACGGTGAAGACGCAGAAAGCATATCGGGTTTTTATTTACTGCGCAGATATTGATACATATGGAATATTCATAATTTGTGAATTGTTCCATTCCTGCGTGGTTTATTACTAGCGTGGTTTATTATAGTAGGTTTATTATAGTATTGATAAGTGTGTGTGATCATTCCATTGGCATGGAATCAAAGAAGGAAGCTGCAGATGCAAGGAACTATCGCTATTTGAAGGGTGATGCAAAAGAGCTATTCCACGTCAAAACGGATAGAGGGAAAATTTAGTTTCACCGATTCTCTTCAAAATTACAGCACTTGTCAATAACCTTGCAAAAACAAAGTATACTGAATTTTAAAGGCCTATGTCAAATAGTTTTCGAAATATTTAAAGTTAAAGTCTTAAAAATTGGAACAAAATCAGCTGTCGCGTCATCACTTAAACTCTAATATCTCGGTTATTTTTAAAGATAATGTCTCCGTCATGGTCTCATTTTAAAGCTGAAGGAATGCTTTCTCAACCCGTATTTAGAATATTTTGTTTATTGTTAATAAACTTGACGGCAATCGATGTCAAAGTTTCAAATCGCGATTTTACATCGTTCCCCTCCACGGTCCAGCTTGAAAAAAATACCGTTCGATTCGTTGAACCCTCAGCTAATAAATGGGTTTTTCAAACAAGTGGAGAAATTTTGGGAACAGTGAACAAAAAAATAAAACTTACGATAGTGCACATCACTTGGAACTGCACGGATCCCATGGTCAGGCCGCACGCACGCGTTTTCAAAACAATCGCCTGGCGTAGGAAAGTATTTATATACGATGCGACAAAACAAACTTTTCGTTCAGTGTTTCGGTATTCTCGAGAAAACTAATAGAAATATCTGCTTGCCATATAAAAGATTAGCAATAGTAGGTAGCTTTTAGTGATTCTTCCTTTTCTTTTTTACATGTTATTACTGAACGAAAAGTTTGTTTTGTCGCATCGCATATAAATACTTTCCTACGCCAGGCGATTGTTTTGAAAACGCGTGCGTGGGGCCTGACCATGGGATCCGTGCAGTTCCAAGCGATGTGCACTATCGTAAGTTTTATTTTTTTGTTCACTGTTCCCAAAATTTCTCCACTTTTTTGAAAAACCCATTTATTAGCTGAGGGTTCAACGAATCGAACGGTATTTTTTTCAAGCTGGACCGTGGAGGGGAACGACGTAAAATCGCGATTTGAAACTTTGACATCGATTGCCGTCAAGTTTATTAACAATAAACAAAATATTCTAAATACAGGTTGAGAAAGCATTCCTTCAACTTTAAAATGAGCCCATGGCGGAGACATTATCTTTAAAAATAACCGAGATATTAGGGGCCTTTACACGGTCGTTCCGGCGCGCGTTCCGGCGCGTCACACGCCGCGCGGCACGCCAAAGTACGTGAACGCTGGAGCGACGCTCCTTCGTGCACGCCAGAAGATTATACTCGCCACTACTTAGAGACAGCGAGTTCGGGCTCCTATTTCTACGTCGACTCCACATGCTTTTTACACGATCCACCGCAGTGGTGTACTACTTGTTCGATGTATATCATCGATCTGCGAAATGATCGGCAAGACACGATCGCGATATACGTTCGCGAAAAGTATAGAAATTCCTCGATATGCCTGGTTTATACCATAAATGCTGTTACAGTAGAGTAAACTGAAACATCTGTTTTTAGAAAGCTACATTTGGTTGACCTGAAGGTACTATAAATTCTGGAAATGGTTTATGAGTCAGTTATGACGACTGTAAAATTTTACAAGGGTACTTGTAAAAAATGTCCAAATGTTTCCCCGACAATGCGATGGCAAATGAAATTGCAGTTAACACATTCCCTGTTGTGACGATCATAATTATTACTATCAACGGCAATAATTACCATGTCAGTGTCACTGCTTGTTTTAATATAAAAACTAATATTAATAGACAATAAATACATATCGGTATGCAAGTGATGTTATTTCTAAGATAAATGATGAAGAGATGTAAAATATGCAAGATGTTTTGAAGAAGGGGGTAGTCTTCTGAATGCTCGGGATGCAGGTCAAATTTTTCACCCACGCTCTTGCGTGGCGCGCAAGAAAGCACCACAATCCTGCTCGCGCGCCAGAAAGCACCACGCTCCTGCCCGCGCTCCAACCTCGACTCCAGAAGAGTTTACATAAGAGACAGAAAATGTAGTTAGAAAAGGAAAAAACGACACTTGAAACCAGGCTCGTCGCGCGCCTCAGGATTTCTGACAGTGCAGAAATCCTGAGGCGCGCGACGAGCCTGGCAGCCAAGACTCCAGAGGCAACGCTGTAGATAAGCCGTGCCTCGATGGGTTTCAAGGACTTCGACCCTCAAGACCAGGGGGGGCCGTACAATGTTGCCCCCTAAGACGTGGCGAATCAAAAATTCTACATTTCGCACCGGATCTGGGCGAAAGTGGCGTGGATCGTTTCCTTATGTTTTCCAGATGAAAATGGTCCAAAAACGACACAAATCGGATTGTAATTAAGAATTCTTCATAATAAATTGATTTCCATAACTTCGTTAAAAATAGTCCGATTTACATGAAATTTGGTATAATTTTCATTTAAAAAACGTAAAGAATCCATCGGTATCACTTCCATAATGATACGATAAAGAATGAAGTATACAGTGTTTCTGAAACAGGTATGAATCCTCGGCCGACCGCAGCGAATCGAGGTCGGCGACCCACAGTCGAGGGTGAAATATTCATTACAGCGTATTAAGAAATTCTTTATTCTTCATCGTATCGATATGGAAGTGATACCGATGGATTTCTCATGTTTTTCAAATGAAAATTATACCAAATTTCATGTAAATCGGACTATTTTTAACGAAGTTATGAAAATCAATTTATTATGAAGATTCCTTAATTACAATCCGATTTGTGTCGTTTTTGGACCATTTTCATCGGGAAAACATAAGGAAACGATTCACGTCACTTTCGCCAAGATCCGGTGAGAAATGTAGAATTTTCGATTCGTCACGTCTTAGGGGGCAACATTGCACGGCCCCCCTGGTCTCGAGGGTCGAAGTACTCGAAACCCATCGAGGCACGGCTTATCGACGGCGTTGTTTCTGGAGTCTTGGCTGCCAGGATCGGCTGCCAGGCTCGGCGCACAGTGACGAATTTCGCCGAAAAGCTGGCCAAAAATGAATCTGCAATTCCCGTGCAAATGATTAAAATATTTTATTGTAATATAACTCTAAGAAGCTAAAAGTATAATTTTTTAACGTTTAATGTTTAATTTGTTGTTTTAATTATAATTATATTATTAAAAATATTAAAAGTATTGTGGTTTGTAGGTTTTAGTCAAATAATTACGCAGTCATTACTGAAACATTAATATTTGTATATATTTTAATATTATTATATTGCATACTTTGGAGATTTCTCGTTGCGTTCTTTTGCCCCATAACACACGAACTTATGCCCCACATATCGGGTAAAACTTCGCATTTCACACTTTTTGGAAATATTTATTTTATATAAGTTGTGAACATGTCAATTTACATGAAGTCACTGCCTATCGAATAATGATTATCAGTGTAATACCAAGGATTTTAGAGAAGTCTAAACTTTAAGTGCGCACTCTTACCCCACATTACTCTACACAAAAATGAGAATATTTGCCAAAATAGCAATTTGTTGCAAAAAACTGCAACGGGGTCTTAAAGTGCATACCTTGAGCTTTCATTTAAAAAAAAGAATGGTGCTTGAGCTCGCTTGAGTTGTAACTTTTTGCTTAAGAATAAACAAAAAATGAATATGCTTTCAGTACTTGTTTATAAAAACTTTTACAGACTTCACATTTAAAACAATAATAGTGTATATGATACTACACCACAATATATAATGCTTATTTTGATAGCTGGACTCGATAAGCTGAAAATAGATCTCAAAGTAGACCTTTAAATTTCGAGCGTCAACTTTGAACTGACATATCTCATCAAGGGCTGCAATTTATATATTTACATTAGTAAGAAATTATGCACAAATATGTGTCATCGCATTGCCGGGGAAACATTTGGATATTTTAATGTACCCTTTTAAAATTTTACAGTCGTTATAACTGAGTCATAAACCATTTCCATAATTTATAGCACCTTCAGGTCAACCAAATGTAGCTTCGTAAAAACAGATGTTTCAGTGTACCCTACAGTAATAGCATTTATGATATCCCCTATAAGCCAGGTGTATCAAGATATGTCATTGATCGTTTCGTAGATCGAAAAATTGGATGGAGTCCACGTAGAAATGTGAGGCCGAACCCGTTGTCTCTAAGTAGTGGCGAGTATAATCTTCTGGCGCGCACGAAGGAGCGTCGTTCCAGCGTTCAAGTACTTTTGCGTGCCGCGCGCTGGAACGCACGCCGGGAACGCGCGCCGGGAACGATCGTGTAAAGGCCCCTAATCGCCGAGAACGCGATTAAAAATCCTTACGTTCACATTTCACACTTTATCATTCCAGAGATTTTTGGGGTCGCAGAATCTGATTCCGAGGTCAAAATTGTTATTACTGTACACTACTGTTTGATTCGATTATGTTATTTGAAGTTAATTATGGCGTCAAATTTTAAAAAATTAGCGTTTTTACGATAGCAAAAGCTATTGAGCGCGCGGAAACTGGAAAGTCAATATTTTGTATAAATTCACACTTCAGATATTGAAATAGCTTTCATTTACCTATAAAATGAAATTGTGCATTCGTTCTATGTTATTGAAATATATAAAAAGTTATAAATAATTGAAATATAAGAAATTATGCGATGGTCGTTTTTAATCGCATGTTACATTTTTCGAAATCGTCAGGCATCTTTGAAACTTATATTATTAGATAGTCTATAGTATAAGGAATGTATGTCCGAAAGGAGAAGTTGCACTTTTTTGCGATTTCCGAGTAATAACCAATTATGGTGGCGGTAATCAGGCCGCTTGCGCGGAAGAAGTGTCTGCGACCCGCCAACATGCATCTACATATATTTATGAATATACCTGTGACTATATGGAATTTTTTTTTCGATATAAGTCGTAAATAAAATTGTTTTATAGTAATATTTTTTAAACAGATACAACAATGTATTCCTAAAGCATTTGGTAAGAAATTGCATTTTTTTCAGTGTCTGACGGGACACTCTGTATATCTTACGTGCAAGTCTTGAAATACGTGCTAGCTAAATTTTAACTTTACCTTCATTTGCTGTATTGGCTAGGGGAACATTTTATTACTTTATTAGTTTACGATACCAGCGCAGGCCGGGATAATCCTTCGCACGTGCGGAATCTTAGGCGTACTACCTGAATGAAAATTAAATTCCGCGCGGATAGAATGCAAGAAACATTCGAACATAATCGAATCAAACAGTAGTGTACAGTAATAACAATTTTGACCTCGGAATCAGATTCTGCGACCCCAAAAATACCTGGAATGACCATCTTCATAACGATACAGTGTGAAATGTGAACGGAAGGATTTTTAATCGCGTTCTCGGTGATTCAGGCCGTGATGACTATCGCTGACACACACATGACCACCACTCCTGTATGTGTTCCCCCTCCGCTAAATAACGCTGTGTTTCTGGATTAGCAGCCGAGACGCTAGCTTTATTTCTCGGCTGCTACGACCCCTGTTCTATCCTTCTCTTTTACGTCCCATTGACAGCGACAAAGTAACCGCGAGAATCGGAGAATACTGTTCGCTGAATACCTATACCTATATCGTACAAATTCAATTTCGAGCCGAGAGACGCCTTGCATTACTTACCAACTACTTCAATAAGTGAAAATTGTTTAATATACATATTCCTGTTTGTTATCAGTTCCATCGGGCATAATGGTACAAACATTTTTTTTTATGAATGAGGTACTGGAAGCGATTCAAGGTCAAATTATTTTTTTGTAATAGAACGGTATATTCTTTTATTGAGGTGTCACAGGATGGTATTTCGATTTCTCGCTATGTATCTGTAACGTCCCACAGGGACTCGAACCATTGAAATACCGACCGTCGGTAAAGTAGAACTGTACTACATTATCATACAGCCAACCTATGTTACCGCGCACAAGCATTGTACATACTTTTATATGTTAATTTCAAACCAAGCATGGATTAGAGAAACAAATGTTATAGAAATGTCAAGAATAATTAATTATAAATACTGACCAAAGTGCAAAACAAAATATTATATAATAAGCGAGAAAACCGTAAAATAACGAAAACCGACACACTGCGCATGCGCCAACCCGCCAATTCTCTGGTATATAAGGAGGCGCACGCAGCACTCAGCGCGCTCATTCGAATAGAGATACGTTCTTGCGACCGATGAATGCTAGTTCCTAGAGGCAGCTTACGTACTATCCAGTAGAATTTCAGCACGCTCCGGAGACGGCAGCGACTGGTTCTCAGTGTACAAAGGTACTGGGTGCTCCTTTTTGGATCTTTCATTTAAAGGTTGAGAACTTTGTCTTCACGAAGGTTTCAAGCGTTGCTCCTACTAGTAGGCAGCAGCTTAGCCGTTAGTGAAGGCGAAGTCTATAGAACAGTAGAGTAAGAATTCTGCCACGAGTATCGGGAACCGCTCCGGAAACGGCAGCGGCCGCTCTCACAGCAGAATCGTAGAACATAAAACTCTGTCACGAGTTTCGGGAACCGCTCCGGAAACGGCAGCGGCCGAACTTACGGCAGTAGCACATACATCCAGTTTTTGCAGCGTATTAGAATTAATTAGCATATATATAAAAACATAAAAAAAACACAAAAACACAAAATATATAATCGTAGTTGTAAGCAGTATTGTTGTTATTAGAAATAAGTGTTGTTTAATAAAGCCATAGTTAAGTTTTAAGTTGGATTTTACTCCTTTACTCTAAGAACGAACCCCCACCTATCCTATTCTCGGCGGACGCCGCTCTCCGCTCGAGAACCTGTCAGCATTCAGTCGTCTCCGGACAACCGAACGTTACATATCTATTTGGGGATTTCGTCCGGGTAATATGTAATCGGTATCCCCACCGATGTGTAGGGTTGGCTTTATCTAAAATAAACAAACGTAACCGAGATGTTGATCACATTGAATGATCAATGAAGAATAACGTCTACGTCCCCGTAGAACTTTCGGTCCCGTTTCCTCGCAATATCGATCGTGAAATTTTCCATGCATTTCTGAGTACCACAAACATCTATCCGGACGTAAGAAAACAATTATATTTTTTCTGACTCATGCCAAAATCCAACTGACCCCAAGGGCCTTACAGGCAAAAATTTTGCCCATCTGGGCTACAGGCAGGCAGCCCTTGCCAAAAAACCGAAAACAACGCTTCGCGCCCCCATCGATTCGCCTTGTGTGAGGGTAACGAAAGTCGAGGTCAGTTCCACGCTTTCGAAAAGCTGTCTAAAGAGACAGGGCGATGCGCTGGAAAGCGTGCTCGTTGACGAGAACCAGACGGATCTCCAACACCGGCGCGGTCAAGTAGGGTTTACTTCGCGAAAGGCAAACGGCACGTGTTTCTCGTACCCTTCGTTTCGCCGTTATTTTACAACGTTCCATAAAACGAAATACCACCCTGCAGCCCCTCGTTGAATTGTAGGAGGTACAACGTTAAAAATAGGATAACGATTTGGATTGCCGGCCTATCCTTTCTGCGTCGTATTGTCTGAGTGTGCAAAAGGGCAAAATGTTTGTTTGGAAATATTTTTATTCCTTCAGGTTACAGTTTATTAGAAATATGGTCCTGTGTGTTTTACACAATGTTGTACCATTTCAATTATATTATTACCAACTCTCTCTCTCTCTCTCCCTCTCTGTATTATAGACTTTCAAGGAGGGACATTCCACGCGAAATACCAAATTTTCAAGATCGTGGAAATTGACTTTTTTCCATTATAACTGTTGAAGAAACAGACAGGTAAGAATGAGCTTTTGAGTGCTTACGCTGGGGAAGTAAGAGTACCTAATAAAAATTATGTCACTTAAAAAAAAAAATTTAAACCTTTCATTCTGGAATTGTTTTAAACAAATGCAATTTTATATTAGCAGGGCGCTATTTAAAAATTTGATAAAAAATGAGGATACAGCCCTACTTGTGCTCTTTATGATCACGCTTTCAGAAACGCGACCACTTTAAAATTAGTCGCATGAAAATTAATTGAATGTGACGCTGCGCCGCCCAGTACCGGCTCGACAGACTGAGCCGTGCGTGCTACAATATCCAACTATCTATTTCTTTCATTCCTAACCGTGCGTGGCCTTGAAAGTCATAGTATACCATATGGTTGAATTTGTCTTGAGATTTATATACTTTCATATCGGGTAATGAAATATGTAGCATTCCATTTAAAAAACTAAAGGTCACCTTCGGTTCACGGAAAATATCGCGAACACCAAAAGATGACATACCGTATTATGTTGGATATGAAAAATATTAAAAGTTTTCCTCTTTCCGTTTTTATCAAATACTTACCATTCGTGAGAACCCTATATAACAATATCAGATATACCCACTTGGCTGCTGCTAGTACCGCGCGGCTTAGCTAGTCCAGCCGGTATTGGGCGATGCAGCGTCACATTCAATTAATTTTCATGCGACCAATTTTAAAGTATCCGCGTTTCTGAAAACGTGACTGCAAAGAGCACAAGTAGGGCTGTATCCTCAATTTTTTTCAAATTTTGAAATAGCGCCCTGCTGGTATAAAATTGCATTTGTTTAAAACAATCGCAGAATAAATGGTCTAAACTGTTTTTTTAAGTGACATAATTTTTATTAGGTACTCTTACTTCCCCGGTGTAAGCACCCAAAAGCTCATTCTTACCTTTCTATTAGTTCAACAGTTATAATTTAATGAAAAAAAGTAAATTTCCACGATCTTGAAAATTTTGAAAAATCCTTTGAAATACGTTTATGTATCACTAAAGACCAGAATATATGCAAGTTTCACAAAAATCCCAAATGGATACTGTCACGTCCTGGGTTGAGGTCTTTGGGGACGATGACAATGTGGGGTAAGAAATCAGGCGAGAATCTGTAATCCTGCACACTGGGTGTTTTCGGGAGCCAGGCGAGAACGTAGAATCCTACACACTGAGGGTTTTAGGGAATCAGGCGAGAACGTGTAATCCTGCACACTGAGGGTTTTAGGGAATCAGGCGAGAACGTAAAATCCTACACACTGAGGATTTTCGGGAATCAGGCGAGAACGTAGAATCCTACACACTGAGGGTTTTCGGGAGTCAGGCGAGAACGTAAAATCCTACACGCTGAGGATTTTCGGGAATCAGGCGAGAATGTGTAATCCTGCACGCTGAGGGTTTCAGGAGTCAGGCGAGAACGTAAAATCCTACACACTGAGGATTTTCGGGAATCAGGCGAGAATGTGTAATCCTGCACGCTGAGGGTTTCAGGAGTCAGGCGAGAACGTAAAATCCTACACACTGAGGATTTTCGGGAATCAGGCGAGAACGTAAAATCCTACACACTAGGTTTAGGGGAAAATCAGGCGAGGATCTTAAATCCTGCACGCTAATCGACCAGGGAAGGTTTAAAGGTAACCGCGCGCCAGGGAGACACCCGTTAGACCACTTGTGGTTGTTACTTTAGTTTTGGTAATCGGATTTACGGTTGCATTGTCATAAGAAGCCGCCCGTGCTATTCCGCGAAATTCGTCTAGACGTTGGTCGAACGCGAGCTATGTAAAAGTAAGCCCGGTAAATATTATAAGAACTCCGGTGTTCGCGCAGCCCGATCAGCTGTTGCAGCAGTTTGTTTTGGAAGGGAACCTTCGTGCCGAGGATTTAACACAATAACTCGAAGCGTGAATTAAATGAAACTGGTTTATTCAGTTAGTAGCACCAAATAAGCCATGCATATTATTGTGCAGGTAATTTAGTGTATAATAATGCGTTAGGCGTTTAGGATTAACACAAAACAATTATATAAATGGTTATTTATAAAGATATATGTATGGATATGATGTACATGAATATAAATCGTGGTAGAGATATAAAACAATAGACATGAAATAATAGACCGTCGCAATAAGCGGGTAATAATGATATAAAACAATAAAAGTTAGCAATGATAGCAATATATAGCAATAAGCATGAAATAGTAATATAAATGGTAAGAGTTAGCAATAGTACATGAGAAATAAATGAGGGTGATATACCGTGTAACAATATTTAATATTAATTGCTTACGATGAATATCGATGAGTAATTCGTTGAAATTGATTTTAAACACTTGATAGTTATAATGATACTTTCCGAGTGATGTTTCTGCAGAAAAAGGACCTCTGTCTCCCGGGCCCTTGTATTTATATGAATTTTACATGATTGTTAGGTATGAAGGGTACGCGCGGTGTGGACCTTGGCCTACTTACGAAATATGCGTCGCAGTAGGACTTCCGGGGTTTTTATAGGGTATGCGTCTATAATTAGTTAAGGACACGTGGATGAAATATTCGTGGCGATAAGACTTTCGGGGTCTTACGTAGGTTTCTGATGGGGAGATACTCAACCTATTGGATGGGTTTTTGGAGGTTTGATTGGAAAGGGGTGAGCGTGGCTTTGACTTCTTTGGTCATGGAGAGGGGGTGAGACGTGGTCTCGAGATAAGGAGTTTTTGGGGCGAGGGACTTGTTTAAATTTAAATATGAGGGAAGAGATCGTGCCTCGTAGGGCGAATAAGGAAAGGGGATTTCGTACCGATCGTCTTGAGATGGGGACCGCTAAGGTACATCGTCAAGGCGATCGGCGATTGGGAAAGAAGGGGTGAGAGTTGAAGTTTGAGGACTTTCGGTGGAGTTATGGAGTGATTTATGGGGAAGAGTTGAAATAATACCGCGCGAAAAATAGTGTCTCGTCACAATACTCCGAAAAGTGTCCGATTTCGCGTTGAATGGCCCAGAATTGAAATGCGAAAAGTATTCTTTTCACACGCGGTCAAATCCACGCGTGCCGGCATACACACACAGCCGCGTATCGCAGCGCAGCATGTCTCCTTGCGGCTGCCTTCGCTTGCGAGTAGCGCAGACGGTTGTGCAGATGTGTGCGTGTGAAAAGAAAACGGGCCAAAAGTGCATGTCCTTCGGTTTGTGTAGCGAGGGAATCGCGTTGTCTAATGCCGCGTTTACACCAAGGCGAACACGAACAAAAACATTGATCGCGAACGTTTTCGTCTGATCTTGCCGTGTCCACACCGCCGCAAACACGAACAAAACTCAGTGTACGAATCGTATGTGAACGTTTTATTCTATTTACAGCGGTGTGGACACGGCAAGAACAGACGAAAACGTTCGCGAACAATGTTTTTCTATCACGCTACGTCCCTCTTCGTAACGCGAAGATAAATTAGAATGATATTCACAGTATTGCAATAATTATAATATTTTCATAAATAAAGCATCGTAACATTTGTGATGTTTCCCTAATGATAAATGACACCAAACACGATATAATTTGGATAATACATATTTATTAGTAATACGCGTCGGCCGCAGAGATGGACAGCGAATGAAAAGGATTGGGATAATCGGCAGTCCTTTCTTCCATTCGCTCTCTTTTCCTACGTTCCGAGGCTTTCGCTTACATCGACACCTTACTGTACTATATCTTCTTTTACTATGCCTGCTTTTCATTTCTATTGTATGTTTTTCTTATATCACGTGTAACTGATTATTGGCTCTTTACGTGTAGGCAACGATTAAAAAGAGCAGCGTGCCTCGCGGTAAGTCAGGGCACCGTGGCGGAAGCAGGTACGCGTGCAGGTACCTCGTACGACGAAACACTTCCCAGCACATCTGCTGCGTATGATTTTCCTACGAATATAATACAAGAAGAAGACGTAGGAAATTTTCAAGACTTCCCAATTATCGAAGGAATTGTAGAACAAGTGGATTTCGATACGGACGCGGAAAATATTTTAGAAGATGTGACGTCCCACGATTTTTCGCGTGTTTCTTATTCCATAAACCTCAAATTCACTCTATCAAACTCAACTCCTACACCATCTCCTCAATAGCCGACCACCTTGATGTTGCACCTTAGCGGTCAACAACACAAGATGATCAACACAAACCTCCACCTCGCTGATGTACCTTAGCGGTCCCCATCACGAGATGATCGTTTCAAAACCCTCTTCGCCTATTCGTCCTGCAAGGCACGAATCACTCCCTCTAAAAACGAATTCAAACAAGTCCCTCATTATAAATCCCTCTTAAATCGAGACCACGTCTCAATCCCCTCTCTACGTCACAACAGAGCCCAAACACTCTAACCCCTTTCCTATCAAACACCTAAAATCCAATCGAAGAGTTGAGTATCTCCAATACCGTTCATAAAAACCCTAGAAGCCTAATTACGACGCATTTGGCGTACGTGACACAAAATATGGTTATTAATAGCCATACCGTTTATAAAAACCCCGGAAATCACACTACGTCTTATTCCGAAATGTGTCAAGGTCTTTACCGCGCGTACCCCCGCAATACTCCTGTGAAAATACATAAATACGAGGTCCTGCGAGGCCTCGTCCTCTTTCATCGCAGAAGCTTTGACAAACTGTCATCAAAAAGTATTCATAAACGGTGTTAAAGATCTATATTCAAAGTGTTCAATTCAGTGCTACGACAATCATTGTAAGTCATTTTAATTACCATTATTAAGGAATATCACCCTCATTATATTTCTCTATATAAATAACGCTTATTACTTTCCTATATTATAAATTTTACTTATTACTTTATATTAATAATATTCATCTCATTCTAAAGCTTATTGCTATTCATTTATTATTCTGTATTATCATCTTAATGCTTATTTTGTTTATATTTGTCTTATAATCGCTTATTACACATATCATTTTCTTGTGCTAACGCTTATTGCATTTCATATATTATACTTTACTAAAGCTTATTATATTTCATATATTATCATCGATCTATTCTCATGTATTTCATGTTCATATGCTCGTATCGCTAATAACTGCCTTTTATATAAATGTTATCCGTTAATGCTAAGAATATCAAACATTATCATTAACAAACGTCTCGATAAAACAATTAAACATATTTGTTTTCAACTACGTCTCGAATTATTGTGTGTGCTCAAGTCATAAACCTTCCCAACGAAACCAAGCTGCCGCAACAGCTGATTCGCGAGAGCGCTCCCAGTGTTTATAAACACACCGCTGCATGAGACGTGCAATATACAAAAGAATTAAACGTGGTTTCTTTTACACTAATGCAACAGTAAATCCTATTTCGTAAACCAAAACAAATACGAAGTGCCCTAACGGGTGTTCTCTAAATACACGTTTACCTTCCCTGGTCGATCAGCGTGACGGATTTAATATTCGCGCCTACCTCCTTTCAAACCCACAGTGTGACGGATTAAATATTCGCGCCTGGCTTTCCCTCAAAACTCTCAGCGTGACGGATTTAATATTCGCGCCTGAGTCCCTCAAATCCTAGTGTGACGGATTCAATATTCGCGCCTACCTCCTTTCAAACCCACAGTGTGACGGATTAAATATTCGCGCCTGGCTTTCCCTCAAAACTCTCAGCGTGACGGATTTAATATTCGCGCCTGAGTCCCTCAAATCCTAGTGTAACGGATTCAATATTCGCGCCTACGTTCCTCTCAAAAATCTCAGTGTGACGGATTTAATATTCGCGCCTGAGTCCCTCAAATCCTAGTGTGACGGATTCAATATTCGCGCCTACCTCCTTTCAAACCCACAGTGTGACGGATTAAATATTCGCGCCTGGCTTTCCCTCAAAACTCTCAGCGTGACGGATTTAATATTCGCGCCTGAGTCCCTCAAATCCTAGTGTGACGGATTCAATATTCGCGCCTACGTTCCTCTCAAAAATCTCAGTGTGACGGATTTATTATTCGCGCCTGAGTCCCTCTCAAAACCCCTCAGTGTGACGGATTTAATATTCGCGCCTGAGTCCCTCAAAACCTCAAGGTGCTGGATTCCCGATTCGCGCCTGTATTCTTCCTTCCCCATTGTCCACGTCCCCAAAGACCTCACCCGGGACGTGACAAAGAAATACATGTCAATGCGGACGAAGAGGAAATTGAAGAACAAGCTCATTTCGAGTCCCACGAAGAAGAAATTGATTTCGACACAGAGAGGGATGAGATGATACATTCCGTGACAGACATAAACGAAGAAACGGATCAAGATGTTGCAAGTAATGCCGATTACTGGGTGATGGAGAATGCAGAACCAGAAGAGCCGGAAAATCCAATTTCAGAAGGAAGAGACTTCGTTGATTTTCCGTATGTTTTCGAACAAATAAAAGATCTTGCAAACATTCGACTATTGGCTGTGGCATCGAACATTTTGAAATAATTAGATGTCAACGGAATGGACTAGAAAATGTGTATTATGTAGAGTGCAAGATGTGCAAATACACAAAGTGCATATCCTGTCTTCGAGAGAGTGATTCCACTATGGATATCAACAGCGCCGCTGTTTCCGCAACAATGATGACGGGCGGCGGATATAATCAACTGGAGGACATACTGACTGCCGTGAACGTGTCCTGTATGACGAAAAGGATCTACGAGAAACATCAGATTGAGCTAATCGATGCCCTCGAAGTGGCCGCACAATGCGAAATGGAAGATGCTGGAAATGAGGAAAAAGCATTAGCTATAGAAAGAGGCGACGTACATGCAGAATCCAATCTACCGCTTATCCCAGTTGTCGCGGATGGCAGCTGGATGAAAAGGTCCTACCGCGGAGGAGATTACAATTCTCTTTCTGGCGTAGGAGCCATCGTGGGATACCACACGAAGAAAGTGCTGTACGTCAGCGTGAAGAATAAATTCTGCATGACTTGCCAAATAGCAGGTACGAGGAAGGAAGAACCGCGCGAGCATCGTTGCTTCAAGAACTGGGGTCGTAATCAGAGTTCAACTGGCATGGAGAGTGTTGCTATTGTCGAAGGATTCAATTGCAGCATAGATATGCACGGCCTAATATACCATATATTAGTTGCCGATGGCGATAGCAGTGTGTACAAGAAGATATTGGACAGTAATCCATATGGAAAGTACATGGTGCAGGTACAAAAAATCGAATGCACCAATCACCTGTTACGCAATTTCAGTAAGAGAATAAACGAAATCGGAACAAAAGGCCGCAATAAAGATCTAAGAGCTGTCGTACAGAATAATGCTCTCCGCCTGCGTACTGGTGTAAAAAAAGCTGCGGAATACCGGTTACGAGAAGAAATACCACTCGAGGAACGAATTCAGAATTTGAAGCAAGATTTGAAAAATGTACCGAGTCATGTTTTCGGTGAACACAAGGAGTGTCAGAAGTTAGCATACTTCTGTAAGAAATACTCTGATCCCAACAGAGTAGACTACGTTCCACGACTAAGAGAAGCTGGTATTTATGAAAGTATCGAAGAAGCGATGCAGCAACTTTTCGTTAAAGCTGACAGTTTGCTGCGCGGTCTAAACAACAATGCTGTTGAAGGTTTTAATAGCATAATAGCTAAATTCATCGGAGGCAAAAGGATAAACTTTGGACGAGGGGGCTCGTATCAGGGTAGAGTCTCCGCTGCAGTCGTTCAATATAACACGAAAGAAGCGTTCAGCAGATTGAGTACGGCAATAAATAAAGAGCCGCCAACCATGGTAAGAACGCTGGAAGGACGTCGGAAGCACGCAGCAGAAAAAGCAAGGGAGTATAAAAAAGAAGCGAAAGCATCCTCCTTTCGAAATAAAAAACAAACGTGCGACCAGGATTACGGCCCCAACGCGGCAAAACCAGATATGGAAGAGGCAGTATACTCTTCCGAGTGTAAAAGTCACATGGATACTCTCCTTGAATGTGCAAACGAAGCGAGACCAGATCCAAGTGGAAACTCGCGATCAGGCGAATAGCGAAAAGTGGATTGGTTATAGGAAGAAAATATTAACTGCATCCAATTTCGGCAAGGTATGCCGATTACGAAAGACTACACCACGGGCAAATACTGTGAAGAGTATAATGTACCCGCAACTCCATAATTTACATTCTCTCCAATACGGAAGGGAAAATGAGGCAAACGCCTTGAGACAAATGCAACAAGAATTAAAAATGCATATTCTACCGTGTGGCCTCTTCATCGATGACACTGTGCCTTACTTAGGTGCAACTCCTGACGGCCTCGTGGGCAATGATGAAATCGTCGAAGTAAAGTGTCCTGAATCGGCCAAGGATTTAACACCTGCTGAAGCAATAAAGCAACTTGATAATATAAGGCGTATTTTCAAGGGTAATGAAATGAATAAGAATCATCATTACTATTATCAAGTGCAAGGACAATTGCACATTACAAAAAGGCAATGGGCCTATTTTTGTTTATGGACGCCGAAGGGAATGAAAGTTACAACAGTATCGAGAGATGATCGATTCTGGGCAACACAGATGGAGGAAAACCTCAGAAAATTCTATGAGGAGTGCATGTTGCCCGAAATTATAGATAGCAGATACAATCGACAACAGCCGATTAGAGAACCTCCGTACATAAAAGAAAACGGAGCGGGTACGAGTACACAAGAAAGTACACAAAACGACGGATGAAAACATTGCAATAGCACCGGCGAGTGCATCCAGCGGATATGAAGAGCTGTCGAATAAGCAATTGCAATTCAAAGTGACTATGGCACCGGCGAGTGCATCCAGCGGATATGAAGAGCTGTCGAATAAGCAATTGCAATTCATAGTCACTATTGCACCGGCGAGTGCATCCAGCGCATATGAAGAGCTGTCGAATAAGCAACGTGGAGGCGCCTGGAGTGCGCAGAGTTACTGAGCTGCGACGAAGGGAGTTCGAGAGTGAACATCGTCGCAGAATGGCCGAATTCCCCATGTGAGAGAGCCCCGAAGAGTGGAGTTGTTTAAACAGGATGGGTTGTTCGTCGACCAAAGATCCAGGAAGTCTCTCGCTCGAGGAGAGAGTTTGAAGTTCTGAACGAAGAGTCTGAAGATTAGTCTAAGCTAATCTACTGGACTGGGCTGCGGAGGCTACCTTCGTAGCCCAGCCCTCTGTTTCTTTAAAATGTTTCAGAGACCACGAAACCCCACGACGAGGGACAAGGTGTCGGGGGACTGCCACCGCGGCCTGGATACGCGTTCCCGAATTCCCCGTCTGTGCTACGACAGAGTAGCGGTCCGCAGTGGAGCGCGGACATACGTGAAACCGCTTCTCTAGTCCTGTTGGCGTGAATCTTGGCTCCTCCCCGGTTTGTGCAAACCAAGAGGTTCGCGTCGACAGGGTGGACAGCAGCCGGGAAATGGCATCTCCAAGCACCAGTCGGACAAGCGGTGCAACTGCTTGGATCGGCTGGAGGAGATGTCGCGGAGACGGGAGCGTTAACAGGATGCACAGGACGGTCCCCTGGGTCTGCACCAGAAGCCACGAAGAGGAATGGGGCCATCTGAAAGCCAAGGCCTGAGAGAGGGAGAAGAGGACAAGAAGCCCAGAAGAAAGAAAATTCAGACGAGCTGGCGTGCTGGGCATATTGATCGGGGAACGAGCCGATAACATGCTCATGAGCTGTGATCCCCTGTTATCGGTTCTGTCTCGCCTTTCCATCTTCCCGGTTCTTTCAGCTCCAACGGATTCTCTCAAATGAAAGTAAATGTTAATGCTTCTCCGTCTCTTTTGCATGGAATCCGGAGCCGTGAAGGGATTGAAGTCTCAAGCTCGTACGGCCACCGGAAGGACATCGAGGACGAGTCCCTGGGGGAGAGGGTCGACCGCGACCAAGGATTCGACGAGGAGGAGGGAACGTCGCCGAAGCAGTGGAGACGTCGCCGGACGTCCTTCTGTAGGAGACTGCCTGCAAATGAGGCAGCGCTGGAGTCTGCACGGGGTTCCGGAGGCTGCACGAAGGAGGATGCAGCGTCGGAGCGTTGGAGTCGACGTGGGACGTTCCAGACTGGAGTTCCAGGGACGTCGCGGGACAAGGACCAGGGGCGTTTCGTCGAGGGAGAATTAGAAGCCCCGCGGTACCTGTGCCTGACTGCTGGACCCGGAGCTCTCCGTGGATTTCGTCGTGGGACACACGAAAGAGGAACGCGCCCGGAGCTCCCCGTGGATTTTGTCGTCGGACAAGGAGCTGTCGAGTTCCCGAGACGTCGTGGGACAGGAAGCTACAGAGTTCCCGAGACGTCGTGGGACAGGAAGCTACAGAGTTCCAGAGACGTCGCGGAAGCAGAAGTTGGAGCGTTTCATCGTGGCAGATCGAGAATTCCCGTTGTACCCACGCCTTGCTCAGGGTTTTTCCGTGGTTTTCCCCTGAGCGAGAAGGTAAATGCCGAGGCGGATGTCTGAAGAAGCCACGGGGCTGCACGACCACTTCTTCAGGCAGGGGTACGAAGATTCCGAAGAGGATTCAATGCGGCCGAGACGTCCGCTCTTCCAGAGGGGAGAGCAGTATTCCGAGCACCGCGTATAGGCCCAGAAGACCAGAAGACTGTCTTGTACCGAACTGTTTTGTAACCGATATTGCTCTATGTAACAATATAGTTCAGTCGTGTGTACTCTCGTGTAATCATTATTCTATCCTTTGCGTCGGTGTGGCCTGCGATGGCAACGCCCAACAGTGGGGCACGTAACATAGGATTCGCGAAAAAAATTTCATAAATTCGGTGTTTCCCAATATTTTTTAGTACTTTTTTTTTATATTATTTGTTAATAGTCAACAGTTATATGGACAGGAACATTAAAAGAATTGAAGCATCTTTTACAAATAAAATAGTAATAAACCCCGTAAACATTGTGTTTCATAATACATCTAGTTCAGAATCCGTTCATGAAATCCGCTATTGAAAATGCGCACGCTAGATGTGCGTGATTATTATGTGGTCGGCTCCTCGAAGTGACAGAAAATATAACCTATATGCTATACACGATTTCCTAAAGATACCGTTGTGGCGTAATAATAATGCTTTGAAAGGATGATAAAAAGTTCACAAATGTTTTGTAAAAGAACGAAATAGCCACTAAACATTTGTTGTCATATAGCATATACTTAGGTTATATTTTCTGTCACTTCGAGGGCAGAAGATCCGCTCGTCCAAGTGACAGAAAATATAACCTATGAATATGCTGTATGACAATAAATGTTGAACGGCTCTTTCGTTCTTTTGAGCTACATTTGTGAACTTTTCACCATCCTTCTGAAACATCATTATTACGCCGCAACGGTATCTTTAGGAAATCGGGTCTAACGTAAAGGTTATATTTTCTGTCACTTCGAGGGCAGAAGATCCGCTCGTCGTGCACAGGCAGCCGCGTATCTATGGGTATTACCATTTTTGTGCAGAAAAAATCTGCTGTAATACCGACCGGCCTCGCCGGCCAGACCACGTGACGTGTCTACCCCCTTAATGATATACCGTTATTTCCAAAGACACATGCTGCTATATATGCAGATGACACAGCGGTATATGCGCACTCTTTTAGTGCTATAGTTGCGGCAAAACAGATACAAATACACGTCGGTATGCTCGAAGCTTTTTATAAGAAGTGGAAAATATCACTAAATACCGATAAGACAGAAGTGATAGTATTCTCTAGGAAACAAATTGGTAATAAAATTATACAACCTATAAAAATTTATAATAATAGTATCAAAATTAAACAGACAGTTAAATACTTAGGAGTTGTACTGGATCCAAAATTGACCTATAGACAACATATTAAAGGAATACAAATGAAAGGGTACGCTGCTAATAAAAATCTTTATTCGCTCATGGTTAGAGGTTCAAAATTAAGCAAGCACAATAAATTATTAATATATAAGATGATAATAAGACCAATAATTCTATACGCATCGCCTGTATGGAGATGTACAGCTAAATCCAATATCATTCTGCTGCAGCGGTTTCAGAATAAGTGCCTTAGATTAGTTCTTAATAAGGACAGATATGTTAGAATTAAAGATCTACATGAAGAAGCAAATATTGAGTATGTCAATGAGTATATAATGGAAAGTGCAATCAAATTTTTTAATACGCAATTGAAAGTAAATAGGTTGACCGGTGATATTGTTAACAATTACCTACTCAGACATAGGGAATCAAGAATAAAACACAGATTCCCATTTGTAAACTTAGAATTAAGTATAAACAAGTGACTACGACAGAAATAGTCATACATATTTTAATTATAGATTATAAGTCAAACATGTAGGTTCATAATGGTACCTAAATTTTAGAAAGTAGGTTTTTTATTGTATTTTCCTATATACGGACCAAAGTTAGTCTTAAGAATATCGTACCTGATAGAAAATAAGATACCGCAATCTGTATACTCTGAACAGGATATTATATTACACAATATAATACACCACAGAGAATAAAAGTAGATATAATAGTAGGTAAGCTTCGAGTAAGTAGGTACTACTGAAGACTGCAGGCAAAAGTATTAAATATTTTACATATCAGTATGTTTATATTTGTTGTGTATAATTGTTATGTAAATAAACCGTTTCGAAAGAAAGAAGATTACTATGCTAGCGGTCCGGGGTTCAAGCCCCTGCGATTCCCATAATTTTTTCTTCTTTTTAACAGTTTCTCCCGTGGAAATATATTTTGTAAATATTACGTATTATATAGTGCGTTACATATTACTCTACGCAAATTTTAAGGTTGAAATGCATTTATAACATAACATATTATTCGAATCGTCTTATTCACCGGTGCTTTCATATTCTTGTACTGCGAAAATATTTCATTCCGAAACTTTCGACGCCTGCGATTGTCGAGCAGGTAAAGTGGGATAACCGTTACTTCTGACCGTAAGGGTGGTCTTATACCTGCTCAAAAGAGACGATTAGAATAATATGTTATGTTATAAATGCATTTTCAACCTTAAAATTTGCGTAGAGTAATATGTAACGCACTATATAATACGTAATATTCACAAAATATATTTCCACGGGAGAAACTGTTAAAAAGAAGAAAAAAAGAAAAAAGTCGCAGGGGCTTGACCCCGGACCGCTAGCATCGTAATCTGACGCGCTACCGTTGTAGCCACGGAACCTTCTTGTATATACACACTAGGGTAAAGGACCCAATTACTGACACCTGACCAATTACTGTCACCTTAAGCTATTTTACTTAAAATAACGAATAAATAAACTATAGTATATAATTTATAGCACAGATTATAGGTTGAATTACATAATTCTTTTTGTGTATGACTTTACAACGTTTATTTATTTGTTATTTTAAGTAAAATAGCTTAAGGTGACAGTAATTGGTCAGATGTCAGTAATTGGGTCCTTTACCCTATGTATCTCGATTACTTAGTACGTTAAAAACTCTAAATCAAAATATCTCGAAAACGAAGGCCCACAGTAGTTAGGCTATGCCGATTCTGGCTCAAGTGGAGGCGAGGGGGTGAGGCGGGGCGGGGGGAAGGTACCGCGCTCTTCCGCGAGATGGGCGAGGGGGTGAGGCGGGGAGGGGGTTACCGAGTCCGTAGGTGAGGGGGATGACGTCACAGGGGAGGGGGATTCCAAGATGGCGTCGACCGAGTTCGTAGATGAGGGGGATGACGTCACAGGGGAGGGGGAGGATTTTCAAATTTTCAAAATGGCGTCGCGCGCATTTCGTGTTGGCGCCACCTACTGGACGTTTAAGGTACTTTGGGCCCGCGTCGGTATTTGGCCCGTCTTGGTAAATTTTCCAGGTTTTCCATACATTTCGGGTTGGCGCCACCTACTGGACGTTTAAGGTACTTTGGGCCCGCGTCGGTATTTGGGCCCGTCTTGGTAAATTTTCCAGGTTTTTCATACATTTCGGGTTGGCGCCACCTATTGTACGTTTAAGGTACTTTGGGTCCGCCATGGTAAATTTTCCAAGGTTTTCATACGTTTCGTGCTGACGTCACCTGTTGCATGTCTAAGGTATATTTGGGCACGCGTCGCCGCCGCGCAATCTCCGTACGTGTGCGGGGATCGGTGCGCAGGCGCGACCGCGACCGATTCGTGGAAATTCAAATCGCGTTTTCGATGATGATTTCTGAGAAAGAGGGTGGACCATGATTTCTGAGAAAAGATAAGGAAATATTTGAATCGTGGGACCGATACAGCACACGTGCAATGATATAAACATAGAGCGATAATTATTATTATTATTATTATAAATCAATCATCGCGATAGCCCATGGAATAAACATTGCACCGCGACATGCAGTGTGTTTATGTTTGAATCGTGGGACCGATACAGCGCACGTGCAATGATGTAAACATAGAGCGATAATTATTATAAATCAATCATCGGGATAACCCATGGAATAAACATTGCACCGTGCTATGCCGTGTGTTTATATCTGAACAGGATCGAACGCGTTTTTGGCGCCTACGTGCACGCGCTTCGTGCCGTGTGTTTATGTTTGAATCGTGGGACCGATACAGCGCACGTGCAATGATGTATACATATAGCGATAATTATTCGGGGAAGAGTTCCGAGTATTTTAATGATCGAGGAGGAGACTGTAAGTCAATCGTATTTGATTTGAATTTACCGCGTATTCTCTATCCCTTGTGTGGTATACATAGACGCATTGACCATCACCATCACTAATGTAATATACTTTCCCACATTGATGTGTACGTGTGCGTGAATCAGTATAAAGTGACGTGCATTAGTCTTTTAGGCATCAGTTCACCACGTACGCTTAAGTGCTAACAAGTATCGCAGGAGTCATTTTTTTCGTCGATGAGAATCATACGTATTGCATATCAAAATGTACAAACGAAGCTTAAACGATTCATCCTGCACATCCGACAACGCTGGTGGGGTTCCAAATAAACGCCAACGGCAACAATATCATCAACAGTCCAATATGAGGTATGTATACATTAATATACACTTTACACTTACTTCTTTCACTGTAAACGTCAACGAACAATACATTAATTTCGTGTACATATTTCTTACAGTTCAGGATCCACAATGCCAAAAACGTTGAAAACACCAAAACCATCGATCGTACGGATCCTGGGGCGTGATTATCCACTAACCTCAACAGCTTATAAACGGCTAACTATTGGAATACGCATTGGTATGGATTCGTGCCACGTTGAGATCGCCATAGCCGACAACAAGGGTAGCGAGGAATACTTTTCAATGTCTACGTGGAAGCTCCTACTGCAAAACGAGGCGGACATACTCCAACGATTACGCAGCAACGCAACATCGTCCCAAATCCCCATCGTAATTGATCATTTGCGACTCGAATTCACGCGTATGCATGATGATCAACTTATTAAAATCACCGATAATCGCGTTACCTTATACATGACGGAAGTTACGATGCGTAAACTGTTCGCGTATGAACATTGCATCAATCATATGTTCACCTGGTTGACTGAAAATATGTACTCTGTAAGCAGTAAATATGCTGCCTTCGTGGAAGTTCTACGTACCGCTTCCGTACCAACGAATTATGTGAAATTAATTTCCGAAAGCGAGACCTTTGAGCAGCATTCTTTGATTGATTGTGAATTGTTAGCGTTAGGATTACAATCCATGCTGCGTGATGTAAACCAGGTACCACTATAGTACATGTATATATATGTTTTAATAATAAATAGACAACAATTTTTCAATAAATGTATATATTTTTCAAAAGCAGTGTGTGTGTTTATTCATATATATCCATCCATGCGTACTTAAATTATAAAATCTGTATTTGTGGGAAATAACGTTCGTATGGGAGGGATATTCTTGCTCGCGGGTAAAGGAAGCATCCGTCGCTGTCATTGCACGCATCACCGCCGTCGTTGTGTTCATCGCTATAGAAAACAAAAAAATAATTCTTACATATTCGTTTCTCTGCATATGACGCGTAAAGTAGATGCAATGCGAGTGTAGGACTTACATTAGGTAACGTTGCGTATATAATTCCATATTTTCCCGACATTCTCCAGCGCGCAAACACCGCAATTCTTGTGAAATGCACATCGAAGGGTATTCGTTGAAGACATAGACCTCAGGTTAGGAACGTCAGGGTCCACGATGTCAGGCATGATCCCGCAATAATCATCGCCAACGTCGTAGCCGCCGTCGTCTTCGACAGTTCGAGTGTTGTTGTTGTTGTTGTTGTTGATCTTTCGTCCCGTCAGTTCATACAAATTATATACATCCTCAACGATTATGTCAGGTAGTAGTTGCAGCATCCACGTTTTCTTTTCCGTACCCTTTACGATTACGAAGTCAATGTTCGCGAGTACGCTGGCGAGGAGCCCCGGAAGTTTGGAGTATGGAACATAGCCGTCAGACCAGCGAAGCCCATGATGATGCTTCGCGAGCCAGGATGCTTGATCGCGATCCCGCGAATTCAGATGCTCCCAGAAGTATGGCGGTTCGAAGATCCAATGACTGATCGTCGGTGTTTTATCGTTGTTGATGTTTGCACGAATCGCGATCTCTATGACGACGAACTCGCGTTCGATATTGAATCCTTGTAGATCGACAATGGCGAACATTATTATACGTTTTAGATAGCACCGCGGGTGACGATGTCGGAACAGCAACTGAGGTCTTCGACTTGGACGATTTAAAACAGTAGCAGTATTCGTAGTAGTAGTATTAGTATTAGTAGTAGTAATCGAACTCGTACGCACGCTATATTAGTTTGCGTACCATGTTGGTTAAAGGGCTGTATTCGACTATACGATCGTGTATGAACAAACAGACGGCTGAAGTATTAGCGGGAATATTTTCTTTACATTCGAAATCTATTCGCACGTCCACCGTAGCGCTCTTCAACGATTCATTTTGCCTAGAACAATCTATGACCACGATAGGCGCGTATTTAAGGAATTCGTTCGCGCTCAGCAACGGTTCTCCGTGACCGTAGTACGATCGGATGAAATTCGCGTACATATTGTACATGATCGCAAATTTATACTTGGGAAAATCTATTTGCATGTCATCGTACGGATACGTCTCGGAATTTAGGTAGAGTCGAAAGTTTGTGAGATTATTCGGGTCGAATATCCACGCGGGTTTATTTGGACGATTCTTTCGATCCGTTTGCATGCCGAATAACACGTATCGTGGTTTCTCGATTTGCGACGTAGTTTTCACGGTCCACGTATGTTTCGTTGTCGCTTGCAGTAATGGATACTCGTGCACGCTCCAAGATCGGAAACTCATCGCGATCGGTCGTCCGCTTTCCAATATACGAAGCATCGATAGTTTATTCACTTCCTCCAAAACGACGTGGGGCATACGCCACTGCACCTTGCGTATCTCAAGTTTCGGGATCGCAGTGGCGGAGGTGCAATGCATCGCGTTCGAATCATCTCGCGCTCGTATAAGAATTAGCTCGTGTCGCGCGTTCATCACGATGTGTTTGTAATCCTCGCAGAATCCTAATAACACGTTCAGGGGTACGCAGAAATTAAAAGCACCCGAATGAAAAGTATCCTCTTCGTAATCGATGTCATAATTCCAACCGGCATTCGCAAGCGCTTTGCTTCTCTCGGCTGACAACGAAACGAAATTTTTCAACGTGGTAGTGATTCCTGGATTTCGACAACGATCGATCTCGACACCGTTCAATTCGTATCGAATCTCATCGAACATGAACGCGACGCAATTATTGTCGAGAACAGCGGTCGCGGACGTTGGCGGGCCTTTCGCGTCTTGCGCTGTCAACGTGCCACGACCTTCGATGTAGAGAAAACTTTCGCACGGAAGCGTGTACAGATCTTGCTGCTGTATGGGGATTCTTATCTCGTCGCTATTGTCGAACGTTGTGTTGGCGTACGGATTATACGTATGTAACTCGATCTTCGTGATACGATTGTCGAAGGTTGGCGTATTCGCCACGTCCAAAATAATCGACATCGTGATTGCGCGTCTGATATGCAACGATGAAGCCTAACGATCGTAGGTAACGTACGTTTCGACGAGTCAACGGCTTTCTTATGCTTCTTACCGGTCCTCTTCTTATCGCTCCTCCGGTCTTTATTCTTCTTACACTTTCGTCTGTAGATAAAGGGTTACGTAGATGACGCGATGTAGAGACGGTAGGAGTATCAGCGACGATTGATGATTCATACGTATGATCTAACACTAACATACTACACACGCGTGCATACACGTGTACGGTCACGCTACCTATCGCGCGGACGTCGTTGAACGTGTAAACGAATCGTTATTTCTTCTCCACGGAAGTCTATAGGGCGATCGTGTTGATCAACGATGCACAACGTTAGATCGTGTATTGCTCGTGCGACGATCGGCAGGTAAATGACATGTCGCGGAGTTTCCGATATCTTATATCCTGGAGGTACGCGAGGCGAAAATTCATGGATCGTGTGTACCTGTTTATCGTTACTGTACGCGCCGGTAGTGACGTTACACGTTACTCTGATCACGTTAACGTTTATAATATTTACGGGTCCGTCGGATTCGTGCCAGATTCTCGGTAATAAGACGCGATTCCGGGAAAATCCTAGCAACGAACCCACATTGTTCGGTTTCGTAAAGTCCACAAAGAACGAACAGTACAGTTCACTTTTCATGGTGTTGTTGTTAGCTCGTAGCATTAGAGGATACTTGTCGTCATCATCGTTCTCGTTGTTACCGCGTCTTCGAGGATATCGATCGAGTAATCGTTGCTTCAGGTACTCGGCGATAGCGTCTAATTCGTAGGAGCCGTGGGGAATCGTAATGTATTCGTGAGCGGCGTCAGCGTTGGTGCTGTTTTCGGTGTTATAGTTTACGACGAAATAGAATTTATCGTTGCTCGAGTCGATGTTTGGTATCGTGTGAAACGTCTCCAAGTCTGCGAGTCCTAATTCGTATTGACCATCACTCAAATCTATCGGCGGAAAATAGTTTACCGTGAGCGCGCTGCTGCGACCCGTTAACGTGAGCGTGAACGACATATCATAGATTACACTCGCGAGACGGAGAGAGGGGAAGTGACGCGCGCGTACGAATACTCGACAATTTATCGATATTATGAGTCTTTATTATAGAAGGTGTGAATCACCATTACGCATGGATACATTGTAACATAATCTTAGTACACACACACACACGCACGCACACCGGTAGTAATATTAGTATGTAGGCCATAATTCCATAGACTTTTGCTGTAAAAATTGCATGCACAAGCGACCGCAATTCATCTCGTCGAAACGTTGAAAACGATTGTGATTGTAGGTGATCGTTGTACCGCGTCCGAAATAGTAGATCAATTCCGCGGGAGGTCGCAGATTCCCAAAACTATCAAAGTACTGTACTCGCGGTCCGCGTTTGACGTATGCGACCCAGTGCGTACCGGTGCCTCGATTTTCATCCAGATTCGCGATACCGCATTCGTTGCTTCGTACGCGCGTAGGAAGTGTGTCGCGCATAAACACGCCTCGAAAGAACGGGATGCTGGCGCATTCACGTTCTAATTGCAGGTTCGTCATAGGTTGTTGCGTTATCGCTGCCACCGTCGCCACGCGCCTATGCGATCGGCGTTTTTTTTTTTCTTTGTTCGCAGTCGTTGGCGTCTCGGGTTCAAGCCCGCGCCTCGCTTGTACGGTGTCAGATGCATCCCTCGCCCCTCCATCGCCCTATTATGACGCAAAGTCTCTTCCAGCTGTTTTCGAGAGGCCTTCGAATCGTTGACCGCTTTGGTTATACCAGCCGCTCCACCGGCCAATGCCCCGATAGCTGATAAAGCAGATAGCACGAACGGAAGAAATGGAAGAAAGCCCCCGCGTTTCGCCACTCGTAGATTGCGATGTCGTCGTCGCCGTTGCGGATGTTTCCTTCCAGACTTTCGCTGTTTACGTTTCGTCCTTCTCATACCCATGCCGAGTTTAGTCTTAGCCTTCATCGTTGCCCACACTCCAGTCGCGGCTGCTTTTTCACCAAAGGTCGCGTCGTTCGCGAATACTCGTTCTCGCGCTCGTTCGGCTAACGCACGATCCGCCTCGTGTCGCCCCTCTAAATCCTTGCGACTAGAGTACGCGATATCGTGATCGCGGCACGCTGCGTCCAGAGGATTCACACCTTTGTCGCCACGAGCCAATCGCTTTAGCAAACGCGTTCCCGGTCCGCAGAACTGATAACCTGGAACGTGTAGTTCGAACGGCAGACGGTTTATGATACCGTTTACGAGACCTGATCCAGTCTTCTTCCTTCTCTGATTCTTCCCTAGTCCGTGAGACGTTGCGGTCGTTGATACAATCATATACGTTAGAATAGTCACGATAGCTACTACAATAATAAACGCATACGCACGCGTCACCGATCACTGTGATAGTGACCTGCGCGACGCATGCCACGAATATAAATAGTTGATTATATAATATGCGATTCGCGAAACAGTCGGACGTTATTCGCGTGACCGCGAACAGAATGCTCGAGGATGATAGGGATTCGAGTCGATCGAACAGACACGGCCCATTATTACCGCACAGCGTACGAGGCGTGATTTGCGGTCCGTCTGGGTGCGGAAAAACGAACGTACTTCTAAGTATGCTAGAGAGTCCGAACGGTTTGCGTTTCGAGAACGTGTACGTATACTCGAAATCATTGCATCAGCCAAAGCATCGATATCTCGAACAGGTGTTGTCGCTCGTCGACGGAATCGAATACTTTCCATACTCGGACAACGCTGAGATCGTTCCACCGAGAGACGCTCGGCCCGATTCGATCTTCGTGTTCGACGATGTGGCGTGCGACGAACAGAATGCGATACGCGAATACTTCTCCATGGGCCGTCACGCGAACGTGGATTGCTTTTATTTGTGTCAGTCGTACGCTAGAATACCTAAACATTTGATCAGGGACAACGCGAATTTTCTCATGCTGTTCAAACAAGATGGCACGAACTTGCGCCGCGTGTACAACGATCACGTGAACACAGACATGACGTTCGAATCGTTCAACGACTTGTGCGCGAAATGTTGGCGTCGGCGATATGATTTCGTGGTGATCGATAAGGATAGTTCCATGTACGAAGGTCGATATCGAAGAGGATTTAACGAGTTTGTCGTAGCTCACTGACATCAGTAAACCGCGAGTCATTCATCGAGCAGCACGAAATGTCTAACGAATCGTCCGCGACTACGATAACCTCGAGCAACGTCGACGCGAAGCATTCGCAAAAACATAGCCGACGTCGTCATCGACAAAAAGGAACGAAACATCAAAAAGGGCTGAAACATCAAAAGGGGGCGAAACGTCGGTGTGCGGACACAAAGGCGGAAATCGCCAAAGTCAGTGACGTTATACGCAAAAAGAGCTTGGCCTTGAAAATTGGTAAAATGGCTACGGAAGCGGCTGTGGAGGCGAGCACGCGTCCCATCGTCGAACCGCTGAAACGATTGATCGAGAACTCGTCGGCGTTGAAAATGCGTTCAATACCTAGATCCCGACCAGTGAAGAGGAAACACGAATACGATCAACAATCATCGAAGAGACTTCGTCTCGTTACTCCATCGATAACCAACGAACGTCCGAATAACCCTCCAGATTCTAGCGACTATGACGACGACGACGATGATGACAACGACACCGACAACAACGACAACGACGCCGACAACGATGACAACAACAACAACAACAATACCGATAACGACAACAATGATGTTGACGATGAAGATAATGTTGACGATGATGTTGTTAATGATATTGTTGATGATGTCGACGACGAATATGATGAAAAAATTCAGGATAATGAGTCGTCGGCAAAGGTTTATGATTTGGATTCGCTGCGTAACCCCGTCGATGATATTGAAGTGTATTTACGGAACGCCAAAGGACCCTTGTCTCGAGAATACCTGCGACTGTTGTTCACCGATACCAAGAAACGAATCGATAACGTGTACGGCGTATACTCTGGATCCGACGACGACCTAATGATCGGTGATTCCGTACTCACCATCGACGAGGACGGGGACGACATTCGTGTCAACGGAACGCGATACGCGGGGACTAGGGGTTTGTACGAACTACTGTTCATGCGAATCCCCAACGTTAGCATGTACACGGACGCGGATATGCACTCGTACCGACGCATCTTACTATCAACGAACGCGCATAAGCGAAACCATTCACC
Organism: Andrena bicolor; assembly: GCA_960531205.1. NCBI lineage: Eukaryota > Metazoa > Arthropoda > Insecta > Hymenoptera > Andrenidae > Andrena > Andrena bicolor. The sequence goes on along the minus strand of CAUIJW010000252.1, from coordinate 55,633 downwards.
GAGTAAGCGCACGCTGGGTAACAGGGGGTACAAGTATAAGAAAATCATATCCGCGATAATCGGTGGGGTGCGGACGTCGGGTGTCAGACGCGTTAGGGGCATGGGTATGAATGGGGGCGCGGGCGACGCGGTTACGCGACGAGGACAAGGATTACCAATCGACGAATCGATGACGGTTACCGATAACGCGATCGATTATGTGTACTGGGACGATCCGAACGAATTGATCGATAGACTGAGATTGCTCGTAGCATCTCGCGCGGCAGGTCACACGGGTCACGATAACGAAATCGCATCCATCGTGGAGGAACTTCGCGAGGCTAAACATATCATAAATTGAACGATTCGGTGATCATCGCGTCAGTGGTGTTCGCGCATACGCATCGTTATGTCGGTGAATAAGTTTGGTACCTCGTTACGCAATAACAACAACAACAACAACAACAACAACAATGACGAAGCGAGAATGGCAATGACGAGATTATTGTCCTCGGTGGACGAACGCTTTACCCAAAAAATCGAAACAGCTATCGCGAGCGCTCGACTGGACGCCGAGTATCAACGATCACAACTCGAGACGCGAGTACAACGAACGATGACGGATATCGTTAACGCGCAATTATCCCAGCTAGAGGATGAGTTAAATACCGCGATGGAACGACGCTTCGATCACTTGAAAAACATACTCGAAACGTTCACGACAACGACGTCGCCGACAGCGAAAACAACCACGGATCTGTACAAACGAAAGGAACTGCGAAAAGCGAACGAGGGTCCGCGAAAACGTCTTTGGAACATCGCAACCATCACCGACCCACCCGCGAAAACATGAGCAAGGAGCGAGTACAATTAGTGAACGAATTACACGCCCCCGCGAGACGAAATTTCCCACGGCGTAGCGTCGTGATTCGCGGTTACGATGATTTGTGGCAGGCCGATTTGGTGGAGATGCGTCCGTACGCGAAGCAAAATCGTGGATATCACTATATACTAACGATCATCGATGCGTTCAGCAAGTACGCGTGGGCCGTACCCGTGAAAACAAAAAGTGGACGCGACGTGACCGCGGCGTTCACGATCGTGTTGCAGCAGAGCGATAGATGTCCGCGAAATTTACAAACCGACATGGGTAAGGAGTTTTACAACGCGGAGTTTCAACGATGTGTGAAGACTCGCGGAATCAACCACTACTCCACGTACAGCGTGATGAAAGCGTCGATCGTTGAACGTTTCAATCGTACGCTGAAAAACCTCATGTGGAAAAAATTCTCCTTGAACGCGTCCTATCGTTGGGTCGACCTGTTACCTGCGCTCGTACACACCTACAATCATCGCAAGCACCGAACGATCAACGCCCGACCCGTTGACGTAACCCCCGCGACGCGTTTGTCGTTCGCCGCGAATGAATCCCTTTCACCCTCAGCATCGGAAGGAGTTAGACGACGCGCGAAATTCAAAGTTGGTGACAAGGTACGCGTGAGCAAGTTCAAGACTCTCTTCGAGAAGGGGTACACTCCGAACTGGTCAACCGAGGTGTTCGAAATCATAACCGTACAACCAACGTGTCCGGTGACGTACATTCTGCGCGATTCCGCAGGAGAACCGATCTCGGGTGGATTCTACGAGTACGAACTACATTCGGTCGCGAATCCGGACGTCTATCTGGTCGAGAAGATTATTCGTCGTAAAGGAAACCAGGTGTACGTTAAGTGGCTCGGATTCGATTCGTCGCGGAACTCGTGGATAAGCAACAAGGATATTCTATGATTCCCGATCACGAACGCACTCGATGTTACTAAAATAAATGAATGAAAAATAAATACATACATATAAATACATAAACAGTGTCCGTTTATTCAATTTTCCACATGCTCCTTCACCTTCTCGTATATGCGTACAATTAATCTTAAAAGTATGAAAAAAAATATACATATATACCGACGCGTATAAAATACAATTTTAGTTATTCCGCGCTATATACAATTTTGACTATTCTACGCTATACATATATCCATAAATAAATACCCAAAGAAACGTATATACATATGTGCATGCAAACATACAACATACTAAACATGCAAACATACTAAACATGCAAACATACTGAACATGCAAACATACTGAACATGCAAACATACTAAACAATGGAATTGTCGAGGGACTCGTCGGGGTCAAGCTGGAGACGTTCGTGTGTCTTGAGCTCGGGGATTCGATAATGACCCCACGGAAGGGTGTCGACTCGATCGGCTAAAATACACCGCTTATCGTCGAACGGACTGAGAGCGTTCTTCTCCTGACTCACGGTATACACATGATGCTCTTTGGAGCGTATATTGTTCTGCCGAATCGATTTCTCGGTGAGATCGCGGAGACAACGAATGTAATCGTCGAATTGTACATGATTCGCGACCACGTGCCTCCGCACACCCTTCACTTTTTTAGTCTCACTCGTAGACCCCACAGTCGCGTTAAACGTTCTAGTTGCGTACATCTTAGACCTCAATCCGACGAACTCGGTCATCAAGGCGCCGTTGTTCTCATCTTTCATGAGTCCCGGCACCTTTTTGTTTTCGCGGGGCATACCGTACGGATTGTCCACCGCGTAATCACTCGTGTCGAATCGGGCGACGTCACACTTCATCGTTTCATACGCATCCTCGCATTCCACGCTATACATTAAACTATCGGTGTCGGTGTACAGAACCTTACACTTATCACCGAACTTCGCGCGCATATACGCGTAATGGAACTCGTACAGGCATTCTTTCGATACGTCCAGTACACTCATTCCCACGTATATGGGTTTATCAAACTTAACTTTTAATTTACGCATCTCGATGGCCACCAACTGTTCGGAGAAGATCGTGCGACTATGAAAGTTCGGCTTCGCGATCAGCGCTTCCGCACCGTAACGACCGTCCCACCGCGTCACCAGTCGCACATCTACGCGATTCCGCACATTCTCCATCGTCTTTCCATACACTGCGTTATTCATTAATTTATACAGAGTCTTCTGAAATTCGCTGGTTGCCCGCGTCCGCAAATCAGTGTTCAAACGAATGTAGTCGCGCAACCAGTGCGACTGATCGAATCGCAACACCCGATGAATTCGCGTTACGCGTAAACCGTGTCGCACGCACTGTTTCAGGTAGCGATAATGTATGACGTATCGCTCCTTATCGTCGAGCGTGGCAAGTAGCTTTGTCTGTTTTCCTTCTGGAGCGTGCTCGCGCACCGGGCAGAATGGAAGGTCAGCGTGGGCGTCGTGGATCTCCTGGGGATATTCGATGTCGACCTCCAACAGGTATCCCTCGGATTCCTTGGCGTCCTCGGTGTCCTCGCCGTCCTCGGTATCCTCGCCGTCGGGTAGTGATGATACATCGAGCGCGGCAGCCGTCGCATCGTCCAGCCATCGAAACCCACCTTTCGGCATAGCCTGCGACATCGCCCATCCGTACAAGTTGTTGACGTCGAAGTACATCAGATACGTCGATGCCTTCGATTCGTCGTACATCCCTGCAGGCAGGTACTTGTTGTTGGCACGCGCGTACCTGTGCGAGCACTGACTCAGACCGCCGCGTATGCCACGCTCTACGAACAGTAGCATGTCCACGTCCGTTAAAAGTTCTAATCGTACGCCGGTGTACTTGAGCATCGCGTCCCACGTGAAACTCGGTAGCGTAAAATAATGCGCGGGATCTAAATCGTAACTCGCGATACAGTCGGTGCGGAAACTCTCGAATACGTCGGCGAGTAACAGTACATCTGTTTTCAAGTACAAATCACTGTACTCGCCCAATGTCTGTACGCGAAAAGTATTCCACACGTTCGCGGCGTGCGCATAATCAGGCTCCGACGCGGCGCTATCGTTCAACCGATTATAGAACGCTTCGCGGGACGGTAAACGCGTATCATTAAGTTTAATGTACGACGTCACGTAGTCGTACGGGAAGACGCCCTTCCTGGTAAGGAGATTGAATTGATCATCCGACAGGGATTGAAACTCGCGTCGTAGAATCGCGAGTCGTTCTTTGCCGAGGTCCGAAGCGAGTTTCTCCAGACTAGCGGCCAAAAACTTTAACGAATCTATGAATCGAAATTTCAATCCCCTCTTCCAATCGGTGTTCTCGGCGTCGATTCCCTTGACATGTTTCGTGAAAGATATATACCGCTCTTTCGTTACCGGTAGCAGATCGATCTGTCCTTCGAACGCGGACGCCAACTCCTTAATCACGAAATGCGCGTCGTAGCCTGATAAATTATGAAACACTACCGGTATCGTGTACGATCGTTGAAACTGTAAGTTGCACGACACGTGGGCCGCGCCTCGGTACTCGCCCGTCGAGTGACAATGGTCGCGCACTTTTTTATCCCCCTCGACGAAAGGTTGTCCGCACACGTGACACTCGATCGCTTCGTTAAAACTTTGCCACTGGTGTTTCGTTAACGAGTTCATCGGTTTCGCGTTCCGCAACCACGAATACGCAATGTCCGCAAAGTCTCGAAGTTCTTGTACGAACCACTTCACGCACTCGGATTCGTGACGATACGCGCGATAACGGCACAGAGACGCGTCGGTGGAACAATGGATGTAATATCCCACGCTGTACGCTCTATGCTGCTGGTATGTATACGTCCGACTCTGCTCCGCAGGCTCGACGTCCTCCAGCATACATTCGAAGTCCGCGTAAATGACGAATGGCGCTCGTTCCTTGTTTTTAAAGTTCTTGAACTGCAACCATTTATCCTTCAGGGACGGCAATTCGACGGCGCACTCGTTCAGACGTTGGCAGTCCACGTTGTGCTTCGTCAATTGCACGTTCGAATGAAAGAAGCTGAGACATCTGCAACGATAATAGTATTAATAATACAACATAATAATCAATAATACATCGATCGAAATATACCATATTTTACTCACCTTTCGCAAACGAATACTTGATGTCCGTGATTACCGAGCTGCTTCGAAATCAGTCTCGACATGCTGCGAATGCACGCGAAATGATAACGTTGAGGCTCGTTGGGGTCCTGCACCAGTAGGAGGTTCGCGTGTCTCTCTCGCTTGTTCTCGGTCAAACGCAGAGGTGCGCAGCTTCCGTCGGACCACGCGTACACGTTCACCGACACGTCGTTCATCCTCTCGAACTTTGCCAGCTGGTCCAACGTTACGGGTAGAGTCATATCGCCCGTACGAAACACATCCAAGTAGTGTTGGTACGATGCGATCCTATCACTATTCGCAGCAACAGGGTACAAACTGGCAACGACAGCCCACAAGAAGCACGCATTGTCTCTGTTCTTTATGTTCACCACCGCTTTCTTCAGGACGACGGCGCGCGGAAGCGGTACGTTGCAACCGCCTCGAAGTGGATTATGCTTATTAATATTCACTAGAATATTTAGCACTGCCCTTAAGGTCCATCCACTGTCGCGATCTTGAAACTCCTCGAGCATCACTAGCGTGGGAGCGATCACGTGCTTCGAGTACCACTCGCGAACGTTCGAAGTCATGAATAGTACTCGATTTCGCGTACCGAAACTTTTCATCTCCGTATTCTCACCCAACATAAACTCCGCGTTAAAGTTCGTATTCACAGACACGCTCTTATGTGCCGTGATAGCGTTCGTGACGCGCGAGATCACAATTCGTCGAGCACCCTCTAAAAATCGTCGCGGATCGACGTGTCCCACGTTGATAACCGCACCGGTTGAAATACGGCCTATAAACGCCGATTCCACGTCTTCCCATACGACTTTGGGTGCAGTCGATCGGCCCGAAACACCGCAACCGACTCGCGAAAACTTTTCCCGCACGATCGCGAGCAATGTCTTGATTCGCGTGATCAGCGACACTAGGCGTTGTTTCGCGGCCACTGACATTCCTCCGCTGCTCTGGTACTGGACGATGAGCTGCAGGCACGTGTCGCAATGATTCACCCAATCTCGGAATTCCGCAATAGAGCGTAAAAGCTTAGACATCTGGGACAAAACCCTGTACGTGTCCATGAACCCCTCCATGTTCACTTATTCACAAAGGTTTTTTTTTGTCTACCAGACACGCACGAATAGTGTCGAATGGGTGATACGACTCTTCCAGGTGATGCGGTCGGTGATCGGATATCGGAAACCCAACGGCAAAATGAGACGCTTCGAGTGTAGTCGCAGAATCGGTGTCGGGTGCTCATCCAAAAATCTTGCTAATTCACGACACAAAAACGAGTCCACGGTGATAGTCAATGTTCGAGGGCACAACACTTTGTACACTTCGACCGCGCCGTTCTCAATGTCTTGCAGAAGCGTTAACGGTGTACACACGATCGCGGTAAAGTACTTCACATGTTTGCGATGCACATCTTTATCACCAACAATGCAATACAATGTGCATTTGCTCGCAGTACTGTATCGCGCGATATGGCGTAGCAATTGACGGTGGTGATGCGACAATTGCATAAATCCGTTTTGAACGATAATGTTCCACGAAGTCTCGAATAATGACTGCGGGCTTAACACGTCCCGGATTTTATGCTTCTCGATCATAAGCGTTTGGTGGTCCAACTGCGGCATCGCGGATGAAGGACTCGCGTTAATCAGATGCCCACGGGCCTATATCGAACTCTTTTCACCCTTACACGGTCCCGGTCCAGCTTCCACTTACCTACTATAAACACACTGCATGGCGCGGTCCAATGTTGTGTTTACTCCATGGGCTATCGCGACGATTAACTTACAGTCTCCTCCTCGATCATTAAAATACTCGGAACTCTTCCCCGAATAATTATCGCTATATGCACGTGCGCTGTATCGGTCCCACGATTGAAACATAAACACACGGCACGAGGAGTGTGCACGTAGGCGCCCGAAACGTGTTCGATCCTGTTCAGATGTAAACACACTGCATGTCGCGGTGCGCTGTATGACTTCTCAGAAATCATGTACCACCCTCTTTCTCAGAAATCATCATGGAATGCAATGTCGTGTTTACTCCATGGGCTATCGCGATGATTGATTTACAATAATTATCGCTCTATGTTTACATCATTGCACGTGCGCTGCATCGGTCCCACGATTCAAACATAAACACACGGCACGAAGCGCGTGCACGTAGGCGCCAAAAACGCGATCGATCCTGTTCAGATATAAACACACGGCATAGCACGGTGCAATGTTTATTCCATGGGTTATCCCGATGATTGATTTATAATAATTATCGCTCTATGTTTACATCATTGCACGTGCGCTGTATCGGTCCCACGATTCAAACATAAACACACTGCATGTCGCGGTGCAATGTTTATTCCATGGGCTATCGCGATGATTGATTTATAATAATAATAATAATAATTATCGCTCTATGTTTATATCATTGCACGTGTGCTGTATCGGTCCCACGATTCAAATATTTCCTTATCTTTTCTCAGAAATCATGGTCCACCCTCTTTCTCAGAAATCATCATCGAAAACGCGATTTGAATTTCCACGAATCGGTCGCGGTCGCGCCTGCGCACCGATCCCCGCACACGTACGGAGATTGCGCGGCGGCGACGCGTGCCCAAATATACCTTAGACATGCAACAGGTGACGTCAGCACGAAACGTATGAAAACCTTGGAAAATTTACCATGGCGGACCCAAAGTACCTTAAACGTACAATAGGTGGCGCCAACCCGAAATGTATGAAAAACCTGGAAAATTTACCAAGACGGGCCCAAATACCGACGCGGACCCAAAGTACCTTAAACGTCCAGTAGGTGGCGCCAACCCGAAATGTATGGAAAACCTGGAAAATTTACCAATACGGGCCCAAATACCGACGCGGGCCCAAAGTACCTTAAACGTCCAGTAGGTGGCGCCAACACGAAATGCGCGCGACGCCATTTTGAAAATTTGAAAATCCTCCCCCTCCCCCGTGACGTTAACCCCCTCGCCCACGAACTCGACCGGCGCGCGCGACGCCATTTTGAAAATTTTGAAAATCCCCCTCCCCTGTGACGTCATCCCCCTCACCTACGAACTCGGTCGACGCCATCTTGGAATCCCCCTCCCCTGTGACGTCATCCCCCTCACCTACGAACTCGGTACCCCCCTCCCCGCCTCACCCCCTCGCCCATCTCGCGGAAGAGTGCGGTACCTTCCCCCCGCCCCGCCTCACCCCCTCGCCACCACTTGAGCCAGAATCGGCATAGCCTAACTACTGCCCACCATTCCAAAAGCCGAAATTGTATTTTCATACTACACGAGTACTACGACCCCCATATACTGTCGTTCCAAAAGCGATGTCCACCGCGTGGTCCCCTTGTAAGCCCCTCCCTGCTGGAACTTCCAGTTAGAAGCGCATTAAAAATTTTTAAATCCGAATTGATGCGGTTTTCTTCCCGTAAAATTGCAGGTTGAACCAGATGAAATATTTTCTATCAGTTTCAAACCGGATATGCATGTAAAAATCTTGATGGTATTGTTGCGGCTCGCGTCTAGCGGCGTTTAGTATAAACTTCAGAAGCGCGAAGTTTGAATCGGATCACACGACTGTTATAGGAAAGGGAGACAAAGTGAAGTTCGCACAAGTCCGAGGTGTTTGAAAATAGTTAGAGATTCTTTTAATGAGGGGACTTCAGGATTATAAATTAATAGATACTCTCTTAGAAACGGATGTTTGAATAAATGAACTTCTCGTTTCTTCCTTCTCCTAGGTGCGTAATTCCAGCGCAATGTAGTTAAACGCTTGGTTTTATAAAAATCGATAATCGAAAGGAATCGGATCGACGAATAGGAATTAAGCTAATTAATTAGTAAATTTGCGATTGGCTCTTAGCGTAACTAAGATATCTTGTTATTAATAAAAGAAAAACCTGATGGATGCTGGAAAGTGTCTCTCGAGCCCCAAAAAACAGAAGCGAGCGAACGTATAATTCTGAACTCCAATAAATTCTTTATTTTGTGTTCAATACAGTTATCAGTTATTTGTATTTTAATCTTTTATTATTTAACTATCACCTTTCTTATTATAATCATCTTTAAGAAATCCGCGTCCAGTGAGCAGAACGCCTTAGCGTTCCACGGGCATCGTCCCGCGCCTGAATTCCCTACGACGGATCCAGAGGACCCAACCGGCCACGCAACAGTATCTATCTGTATTTCCTAGCACAATTTGTCATCGGTTCTGCTCGGATTTACACGAAGTAACTTGCATATTACTAGTAAACTTCTGGAGTTTTTTCATTTTTTAAGCTGGTTCTATCTGGAAATCCGGATCCAAACCAAAATGTAATCTAAATTGATCTTTTCAAGTTATTTTGCTACCAGTTTTTAACACAGATTTGCATATCGTAAATGCATGTTCAAACACACATATTTCCGAATGAAATCGCCTCAAATTTGTAGTTCTTTCTAACTAGAATCTAGAAGTGTAGACCAAAATTCAGATGATGCTGCTCATCAGTTGTTTTTCCAAGCCATTTTAATTTGTATTCGCGACACATTTCATAGTTATCGCTCGAGCCGAGAATTATTCAGGTTATCAAGGGAATCGTCGTCGAATAACCGTTACCACTTACACCGTGAGCTGAGGTTTGATATAATTTTATTCTTAAACCTACTACAGGGTGTCCCAGCTAACACTGGACAGAGCTATATCTCCTAAAGTATTGTTACTAAAAATCAGAAAAAATAGGGAATGCATGGTACGAGGGGGCCAACTTTTTAGCCCGAACGAATTTTTTTTCCGATTATTATTTTAAAAGATACGATGGTCAAGTTCCGTTTTTCAAATGGAACTAATTTTTTTGAAGTCCTGAGTTGATAGTGCGTTAAAAGACAAAATCAATAAGCTTTGATGTATACACTTTATTTCCACTGGTTTTTAAGATATTGCGCTTGCAAATTTACTGATTTTCACTGGAAAAAAACCTCTGGAATAGCAAGGACCGGGGTCGATCGTACTGGCGCTACGGGTGGCACTGCCTGTTGAAATAGATACTTACCTGCCAAAGGTCTACGCCAGGAAAGGCTGGACAATTCTTTTCCGTCAAGAATGCTACTTAGGTAGGTACATCTGCGGTATCGAGAAGCGCACCGTTACTTTTATTTCGCACTTGCTTCTACGCTCGGATGACCGGTCCTTTTGGGAGGGATGCACGTTCGATTGATTAGGTTAGAAGGTGTGAAAGTTGCTAGACTAAATATCAACCATAGGGAGCAGATTGTATCAGAACCAATCGGATTTGCATCCCTCACAAACGGCTGCTCTCTTGAAGAGGCCTTCTTCACAGCAATACCTCCTCCCCAATGCCCACCTTCTCTCGCACGGAATACGTCAACGCATGCTTTTGTGTTGATATCGAAGCTCGTGTTTATACTCGAGAGGACCACGCGTGGACAGCGGGCTACCCCTTTTCTTCCTGTGTCTCCCCTCGAGGAGTATTGACGGTGGATTGTAGGAGCGTAGATGTCTGGATGCCAGTTATTGAATTCAGGAGAGGATAGAAACATTTTATTACAAAACACACATGTACTATAATTAAAGTAAATCGTATTCCTCTCGGGCAGGAGTCGCCCGACGCTCGTCGACGAGATGCGGCCGGTACCCCGTGGCTAGGGCTACCCTTCGCAGTGCCTCACCCGATTTTCATGGCTTTTTCCGGAAAAAGGTACGAATCCTGGGTCGAGCGTAGCGAATTAGGGTCGAACCCCGGCAGTCGAGGGTCTAATATCCATTACAACGTATTAAGAAATTCTTTTCTTCATCGTATCGAAAGGAAAGTGTCGCCGATGGATTCCTTATGTTTTTCCGATGAAAATCATACCAAATATCATGCAGATCGGACTACTTTGACACAACCTATTTGTATTCTCTATGTAAAAGTTGTCCGATTTACAAGATATTTGGTATGATTTTCATCAGAAAAACATAAGAAATCCATCGGCGACACTTTCCTTTCGATGCGATGAAGAAAAGAATTTCTTAATACGCTGAAATGGATGTGACACCCTCGACTGCCGGAGTTCGACCCTAATTCGCTACGCTCGGCCCAGGATTCGTACCTTTTTCCGGAAAAAGCCATCAAAATCGGGTGAGGCCCTGCGAAGGGTAGGCCTCGCCACGGGGTACCGGCCGCATCTCGTCGACGAGCGTCGGACGATTCCTGGCCGAGAGAAATACGATTTACTTTAATCATAGTACATGTGTGTTTTGTAATAAAATGTTTCTATCATCTCCTGAATTCAATAACTGGCATCCAGACATCTACGCTCCTACAATCCACCGTGAATACTCCTCGTGGAGAAACACAGGAAGAAAAGGAGTAGCCCGCTGTCCACGCGTGGTCCTCTCGAGTATAAACACGAGCTCCGATATTAAAACAGAAGCTGCGTTGACGAATTCCGTGCGAGAGAAGGCGGGCATTGGGGAGGAGGTATTTCTGTGAAGAAGGCCTCTTCAAGAGAGCAGCCGTTTGTGAGGGATGCAAATCCGATTGGTTCTGATACAATCTGCTCCCTATGGTTGATATTTAGTTTAGCAACTTTCACACCTTCTAACCTAACCAATCGATCTTGCATCCCTCCGAAAAGAACCGGTCATCCGAGCGTAGAAGCAAGTGCGAAATAAAAGTAACGGTGCGCTTCTCGATACCGCAGATGTACCTACCTAAGTAGCATTTTTGACGGAAAAGAATTGTCCAGCCTTTCCTGGCGTAGACCTTTGGCAGGTAAGTATCTATTTCAACAGGCAGTGCCACCCGTAGCGCCAGTACGACCGACCCCGGTCCTTGCTATTCCAGAGGGTTTTTTCCACTGAAAATCAGTAAATTTGCAAGCGCAATATCTTAAAAACCAGTGGAAATAAAGTGTATACATTAAAGCTTATTGATTTTATCTTTTAACGCACTATCAACTCAGGACTTCAAAAAAATTAGTTCCATTTGAAAAACGGAACTTGATCATCGTATCTTTTAAAATAATAATCGAAAAAAAAATTCGTTCGGGCTAAAAAGCTGGCCCCCTCGTACCATGCATTCCCTATTTTTTCAGTTTGTTAGTAACAATACTTTAGGAGATATAGTTCTGTCCAGTGTTAGCTGGGACACCCTGTATATTACTATATATATTATTACTACTATATCAAACTTTTCTGCCGTATGAGTCTTGCATGGAAGTCTTGATCACGGAGCAAGATACCGCTTTTTTTTTTTCTTTTTTTTTCTTTATCTGTAAGTAAGATTTGACGTGCCTGGAAGCGAGAGCCCCCTTACCGCCAGTGATCACTTAGATGTTGGCGTTACCTACATGAGCGTGGATTAGTAGTTGACAGAGGTTGTGAAGGGAAAAATTGCAAAAAACCCTTTCATGAGAAGGCGCCAGCGCGAGAATGAAATAAGGCCATTGATGGCATCAGGGCAATGAGAGGCGTGCAGCAGAGTGAGGCGCATAAGGCCACCAGAGGCAGCCTCAACCTCAGAGGGTAGTCAGGGTCTAAAGTCCAACGGGAAGTGAATCTTCACCCTGTAGGGGATCCTGTTTCGGTCGTAGGTACCAGTCAGACTGACAAGCTTTCAACTGAATACCTCAGGTTTAGCCCGTGCAGGTGGTCAAGAAGAGGCTCGACCCCCGATTCACAAAGTAGCCTGATGGTCGGGTACTGGGTAGGCTTCTCCAAAATGATCTTCAGAATACGGCTCTGCGACACGCTTGCCGCAGAGAGAACAATGGGCGCAGCGCAGGACCACACCTGCAGCCATAGCTGAGGCAGACTCTATAGATGATGAGTCGAAGCCTCGCGCTCAAGTAAGAAGCCGGGGTAAGATGCGGGCGCAGTACCGCTGTCGCCTCTCTGACCTTCTTCACGCGGTCGCAGACCGCAGCCGACCACGTGAGACCCTTGTCGAAGACAAGGCCGAGGTATCTTACCTCCCTGGACCAGGGGATGTCCACGTTACCTATGGCTAGATGAAACTTCTCAGGCATGGGCTTATACCTGCTAACGAATATCGCCTGCGTGTTTGCCGGATTCACATTGAGTTTCCAGGTGCTGAAGAATTCGACCACCTGGTCCAAGTAGTACTGTAGCCTGGCCACCAGCGTCCTGACCTGCCGGGAGGAGGAAAGCAGGGTAGTGTCATCCGCATATAGGGCCAGCGAGCATCCCTCCACAGTCGGAATATCATTAATGTATATATTGAACAACGTGGGGCCAAGTATGGATCCCTGGGGCACCCCAGCAGCGACGCTCTGCATCGAGGATTCAGCTCCGTTAATGGATACGTAAATCATCCTATCAGCAAGGTATGATCTGAACAGTCCAATGATAGGCCGAGGCAGGCCAATCCTTTCCAATTTTAGAAGAAGTGCATCGTGCCACACTGAATCGAACGCTCGTGAGAGGTCGAGCAGCACCATGGCCACGGAGCGCCGAACGTTCATCTCGTGCGCCACCGTCTGTGCAACCCGGACCAGCTGCTGGATAGTGGAGTGCCCTTGCCGAAAACCAAACTGGTGGTTAATGATGATGTTTCTTTCTTTAAGGAAGTCCTGCAGACGCCAGTGGATGCAACGCTCAAAGATTTTACCCATTATGGGATTTTCCACATATCAAATGCCCAAACTGTGGATCGGGAAGAGTCGATAAAGTTTTATTCACTATGTAGTATTTTATTATGTCCCCTTGGGGTTTACAATTCTTACCATACATCTAAACCTTACATCTAAACCTTACATCTAGACCTTATCTCTACCCGCTCTTAGTCTCTATAAAGCCGCTCGCCCTCGCCACGCTCGCTCTCGCCACGCTCGCCCTCGCCACGCTCGCTCTCGCCACGCTCGCCCTCGCCACGCTCGCCCTAGCCACGCTCGCCTTCGCCACGCATGCCCTTCCTCCCCCTCTCTCCCCACCTCCGACCTCCGCTTCCGCCCGCATCCTTTCACTCTCAATCCTTTACCTTCCACTCCTCCACTACACCCTCCTCCCTCCTTACTTCCAGTCTCCTCATCCATTCCTCACCCCCTCCCTCGTCACTTAACACCTCCCCCACCACTTCCTGCCACCCCCTCATCTTCCCCCATTCCGTACACACTTCCCACACGTGCTCCCACGTCTCTTCCCCCCACCCACATATCCTGCATTTCCTTTCCTCCTCCCCCCCCCCAATACCTCCCTCCTCTCATTTCATTTCCCAACCTGAACCGCGCCACTCTCCTCCATCTGCTTTCCCCCCACCCCCTCTTCAAATACCCCGGTACCCCCACTCCTTTAACCACTCCATACCACCTATTGTACCTGGAGTCCCTAATCCTTTCCCACCTTTCTACCTCCTCTAATTTCCTTCCCCTACATACCAACTCCTCCCCCCTCAAATCTCCCCTTCCCCTCACCAATTCAACTCCTTCCACCGTCCACCCTCTCTCCTCAAAAAACCCCTTCCTTTCCTCCTCCCACCCCCCAGCGCTTTCCCCCTTCTCGCCCTACCTTTTATCTCCTCCCAACATGCCCTCGCCAGTTCCCCCCCTTGCCCCTCCTCCAGCTTCCTCTCATACGTCCACGCCGTCAACTCTGCCCTTCCCTTTATCATGTCCCGTTGTAACTCCTCTCTTACCATATACCCTGGCGTGCACGAATCTACCCCCAGTACCCATCTCAAATATCTCTCCTGCAAGCCCTCCACCTTCTCCCTCTCCTTCCATCCCCATATCTCTACCCCATATCCCACTGTCGCCCACACCAATCTGTCAAACATCCATATTCTTCTTCCCCAATCCTTCCCAAACTTCCTCTTCCCAATACTCCAAACCTGCCCCATCACCGCCGCCGCTTTTCTTACCCTGTCCCTTACATGTGCCTCCTGCCCCCCATTCGCCATCAAGGTATACCCCAAATACTGAAACTCCCTCACCTCCTCTATCTCCTTTCCCTTCCATCTCCATACCACCTTCTTCCATCTCCCCCCCCTTTCCTACACCTCATTACTTTCGACTTCCCCACATTCAAATACAGCCCTTTCCCATCCAGGTACCTCTCCAATCTCGCTATCATCCCCTTCATCCCCTCCTCATCTTCCGCTACCACCGCTACATCATCCGCATACGCAAGGGTGTATATCTTCTTACCCCCCAACCTCACGCCTCCCCACCCACCCCTTTCTAGTTCCTCATCTAAATCCGCTAATAGTAGCGTAAACAAGCTCGGGCTCAGTGGGCACCCCTGCCTTACACCCCTAGCTGTCCAAAACTCCCTCCCCACTTCGTCCCCCACTCTTACCCTGCATACCGTTTCCTTCAAAACCTCCTCGCATCTTTCTACCAGCCCCTCCCTCACTCCCCTCTTCCGCATCGCCTTCACAAGCACTTCCCTGTCCACCGAGTCAAAGGCCGCCTTTAGGTCAATGAAGAGGACCACCATCCTCCTTTCCTTCCTCGTAACCTGCCTATTTATTAGGTAGTTGAGCACATAAATGTTGTCAATGCAACCCAATCCTCTCCTAAAGCCGGCCTGACTCGGTGGTAACAGCTTCTTCCCCTCCACCTCCTCTCTCAACCTCTCTGCTAACACAGAAGCGTACACTTTGTACGCTGTCTGTGTTAGCGTAACCCCTATGTAATCCTCCACCCTCTTTCCTGTCGCCTTCTTCACCACTGGCACTACTACCCCTTCCCTCCATTCTTCCACCCAACCTTCTCCTTTCCAAACCCTATTGCAAATTTCCCACAACCAATCCCCCACCTCCCTCCCACCATACTTCCACACCTCGTTTGTTAAGCCATCCCCCCCTCCTGCCTTCCCATCTTTCAGTTTCTTCACCACCCTACTCACCTCCTCCTTACTCAACTCCCCTTCCTCGTCCTCCCCCCTCCTTCTTTCCCCCCTTTTCTCACCCTCCATTCCACTCCTCCTAACAGCCCCCTAAAGTATTCCTCCCACTCCTCTATTTTTATCCCCTCCTCCACCCTCCTCCTCCTCCTCCTCTCACTGTTCACTATCTTCCACACCTGCCCCTCTGTCTTCACCCCCTCCACCTCCTTCTCCCAACTTTCTATCTCCTTCCTCTTCTTCCCCTCACACATAGTTGCATACTCCTTTTTCTTTTTCCTATATTCCATCCCATCTCCACCCTCTCTCCTCCATCGCCTTAACTCCCTTCTTAGCCTACCTTTTTCCTCCTTACACTCCTTATCCCACCACCCTCTCTCTCCTCCCCTTTCCCCTTCTTGTCCCACCTTCTTTATCACACCTTTTATCCTATCTCTCAACCCCTTCCATTCCTCCTGTAGGCCTCCACCCCCTCCTTCTCTCCTACCAAATATCCTCACGAACTCCTCCCTCCCTTTATCCGTCCAATTTCCCCTTGCCGACCCTCTTCCCTCCCCCTTTTTCTTTCTTGCCATCCCCCCCTGCCTTCCCCCTTCAGCCAGACTACCACTGGGTGATGGTCCGACTCCACCCTTTCAGCCACCTCCATTCTCTCCACTCTCTCCCTCGTAACCTCATTCCCTAGTACATAATCAATCACCGAGTTCCCTCTTCCTCCTGTGTACGTCCACTCCCCCTCCTCACCCCCCTCCACATTTCCGTTCAATATCTCCCACCCCCTATCTCCCAAAAAACCACACAACCTCTTCCCCTCCCCATTCCCCTCTCTGTCCTTCGATCTCCTACATTCTATTCCCTTCTCTTCCTCCTCTCCCCCCCCATATCTGCCCCCCTCACGCCCCGTCCTTGCGTTAAAATCACCCCCTACCACCACCCTCACCCCCTCCTCCCTTCCCTCCATCCACTCCTTCAAATCCTCCAGCTTCCTCTGTAAATCCTTATTCACGTAAACTCCCACTACCCTCCACCACTCCCCTCCCATCCTCACCTTCTTCATCATAATCCCCTCCTTCTCTCCCTCTCCCTCTTCCTTTGTTTCCAACCCCTTCCTTACCCCCATTATCATTCCCCCTATCGCCCTCCCTTTCTTACTCTCCCTCCTTGCCCACTGCCTCTCCCACACAAAGCCCTTCGGCATCTTATATCTCACCCTCTCCCAGTCTTTCTCCTCTACCCACGTCTCACTTAGTACCAACACATCCCATTCCTCTAAACCCTCCCAGAACTCCATATCCTTATTCTTAACCCCTGCCACATTCCAGAAAGCCACCTTGTACTTTCCTTCCCCCCCTCAACCCCTCCTTCCCCTAACCTCTCTCCCCTCCCCCTTTCCCCCCTTTCTCGTTTCCCTGTTCCTCCATCCATTTCTCTCCAATTTCATCCCATTTCTTCAACCTCCCATTCACCCACATTCTCATGTACCCTACCTGAACACGCATCCCTCTCCTCCTCTCCTCCTCTGCCTCTCTTTCTATCTTCCATCTCCCTCTTCTTTCCTCCTCCGTGAGGTCATCCTCAATCCTCTCCTTCCCTACCTTCAAATTTTTTCTCGCCTCCATCACTTTCCTCTTCTCCTCCCTCCCCGCCAGTTTCACAAGCACCATTCCTCGTCCATCCCCTCCCGCTCTTCCTATCCTAACTACTTCTCTCATACCCACGCTACCTAGCCCCATCCTCTCCCAAAGCTTCTTCACCCCCACCTCCACTTCCCCTCCTTCCCACTCCAATCCAGTGATGCAAGATGCGAAGAATTCCGACTGCAACGCCGCTTGCGGTAGAGTGAGAAAGTTTTGATAGTTTTCATTCGGTCCGTATTCTATTCAGTGATGCTAAAGTTAATGGCCGGAGTATCGAGAATTTCCCCCACCATCCATATGACAACTCCACGATCCGCGCGTACGTGAGCCCAGCGCTTCGGATGACTTCGGACAATTTCGGGAGTTGAGAGGGACGGTGAATATGAGCCTTTCTCTCTCGCTCTTGAAACGTTGAGATTCTAGTGCCGGCAAGGTTGCCGTTCGGGGATCTTTTGCCTTACTTACTCATGCTGTACCTATCACGGACTCCTTCACTCTTACAGGCCTCGGGCGGTAAACGGCAACCCTGGTCGCTGGCAAGCGGCACGAGCCACCGTAATGCGATTTTGGCTTCCCGGATATTTTCACTTTACGACTCAGATATTCTTGCAACGAAAAAAAAATTCGAAAAAAATTTTATTGCGGAAATACACGTTTTAGGATCTCCTGATCACACTGAGACTATTAAAAAAATAGATTTTTTCAAAATCTCGAATGTTTATTAACACAATTGCGTTAAACTGGCTCAATAGATTTGAATAAAACCTTATATTTAGATTTCATATTTTCGTCTTAAAATCTGGTTAATTTTTAACCCAATCGGTTCATGAATAATGATAGTTACCTCTTATAGTTCTATAATTTTTCGTATTATTTAGTATAAATATTCGTTATTCGTAAAAATTAAAAAGATTCTCTAAACGAATCTCACAGGGAATTAAATACTACGTAAAAAAGTTAAATAAATTTTTTCCCTATTTTCGCTCATAAAGGATTTTCGTTCACGATACACGTAGGATTTTGCAATATCCGAATTGCAATAAACCGTTGACATTGACGATAGACGCTTTAGCTTACCCTACGGGCACTGGTACTTACTTGTACAGTTACAATTATTACAAAGAACAATTTATTAAAATTGAATAAAATTTATTTTCTTATAATTTTCGTTCTTACTTTTTTAACAGCCTGTGCATTGAGGAAAGCAGAAAATGCTCTGTAATACTTGTCTTAATGTAGGGAATTCGTAATCATTGTTTGTGTTCTTCTTTGAACAAATTTCTTTCCACATTTTATCGCAATGTAAACGCTTATATTTCGCTTTTTCTCTTTCATCAAAATAAGAATATAGTTGTCGCCATTCAATTTCTAGCAAGCTCAAATTAATTTTTTTAAAATTAGAAGCAAATTCAAAAATTGGATATCCACATTTTCTATCTGCTTCATATAAAACTTTTTCAACGCTTAGTGCAATAAATAAATCAGAAATATCTGCATTGTGGTGTAATTTACAAGACTTTTGGAAACAAATGTTCATTATGTTCGTTGGATGATTCGGGCATATTGTACGCAACTGTTCTGACATACACGTATTATTTACTACTAATAACCCAACAACGTTTTCCCATAAAAGATTATGTCCATATAAACATTTCAAAATTTGTTGCAATGTATCGTTCGAAATGCAATCGTCGTTTATATCACAAATACCAATTACGATTTCGTACCTAACAAATGAATGTAATGAAAGAGTTGTAGCATTGATAAAATATTTTGTTTTATGGACGTCATTGCAAATACGTTGTATAGTTATATGAAAGTAATTATTTCTAATCAGTTCAAATAATTTGTCGTATAAATCTATTCCATACATATTTTTAATGCTATTTGCATCCAATATATCAAATTCTTGAGGTTTCACTATCAATAATCTGCTGAACTTTTTTTTTATACGATTGAGTTATTTTTTCAAATTTTTGTCTTCGGTACATTTTGATATGTAATCAGGTAAATGCAAATTTACTTTTCCAATATTCAATAATTTACGCATATGATTTTTGGATTTTGAGTGCCGCGGAATGTTATTAAGTTTAAAATTACTTTTACAAATTGTACAATATGCTTTTCCATTACATTTTCGTAACCATTTATTGTGCTCGGTTTTTGTTCTGTTACTGCTGTTGTGGATGTCGGCCATACAGGATTATTTCGTAACTAAAAAAAATTATTACAATATAATCTAATATAATATGTAATACTTGTACATACTGTTAAAATAATTGCAAACGAGCGTCATCTTTTAGTTGAGTACGTCCATGCATTTCACAAAATTCATATCTAACTGCAATAACTTGAATAAAACATCTCTGAGAGAGTCATTACATGCCCATGATGCATCACACAACATTACCAAAAATTATAAGGTAATATGGAAAATATAAGACGAACCGTAAGCCCACCCACCACGACAAGGTAGAGACGCATAGGGAGGGAAAAAATGGTGTCACATGCTTTGTCCACAATATCACAGTAGGGAGGAAGGAAAAGTTCATGCAGAATCCATAGTTGAGACACAATTTTAAAAACATTCATTTAAAATTCCATGTACTTGGGGAGAAATAAAAAAGAATGACTAAAAGTAATATCTTGAATTCAAAAAGAGTTCATAAGGTATGAGAAGAAATGAAATGAAATAATATTCAAAAAATTAAGGAATGCAAAAATATGAGAAGTAATGAACATATAGAAACAGTATTTATACATATATAAGATTCTGAGAAGAGTTTACGAATTTTACTTAAATAATATATTAAAGACATTTTATTGAAGAAACTTTTAAGAAATCAAAAGTCAAACAAAATTAAACATTATAAAGATGAAAAACTTGTCTCTAAGTGATTAAGCATGTCACACCTTTGAAAAGAGGAAAAAATCGGTTGAGAAATATTAAATGAATAGATATCAAGCAAGAATGAAAAAAAGATAACGTTTAGATAGAAAGCGAAACGATTGCAAATATAAACCTCAAACACAAAAATTCCAAAATATTATTAAAAATTTGAATAAAAACGAAACTAATGGCTACGAATATAAATTATTACTTGACATTAATGTAAAATGATTTGGGCCAATCGAAATTGTAGAACTAGTTTCTCCGCGGGCTTTAAAAGCTGTTTTAATCACGGCAATGGAATTTACAGAATCATGACTAAGTTTATTTCTTTTACAGGTTTTGACATCGGTTAGAATAGAGAAAATTCTTTCTGCTTCTGCATTTGAGTGAGGAAGACTCCTTACAACATTCACGAGTTGTTTCAAGACTGGGAACAGAAGATTGTTATCTTTATCACGCGCAGAATTAATTTGGACCTATATGTCATCAAAGCACAGCTGTGACAATTCTTGACATTGCACTTTGTCGAAAGTATAATACAACTTCTCCCATTCTTCTTTTAATTTTAAGTGGTCAAAAGATCCTAATTTTTGTGCAACGTAAATTAAATTATTCAAGGCATAGTCTCTATCACTATCAAAAAGTGCTAATTTAAAATCAAAAACTTGCAAACTGCCTAAAAATGTATCTTTTAAAGGGAAACGTTTTATTATCTCGGTAATGGCTTTAATGTAAAAAGCTAAGCAAAATTTTTTAATTTCAAGAAACGTTTCCTGGGACAAAGTATTATCATCGACATGATCCTTCAAATAATATTCACACTCAAAACCGAGGTAAATGTCCTTCAAGTCTAACAAATTGTTACCGGAAAAAAAATTTTTTTGAAACATCGAGTCGTTTATTGTTGAATATTCTGGTTTTAAAATATGTCGGCACAAATCTTGAAACAAAAGTCTAGATTTAGAATATAATAAATGAACGGCTGTCCTGCGGGTTTGAAAAAACGCGTTGAAGGAATTGAAATAATTTAAAATATATTTAAGAAACAAAATATAAGCTATTGTTTCTATTTTTTTTATATCACAAAGTAGATTTTGAGCCGTTTCGTTTTTTGGATTTTCCGATACTTCCGAAATTAAAAAAAAATTTAACGAATCCCAACATTCTAGAATGCGTGCTACGCAAGCGTGCATGGCTAGCCAACGCGTATCGCACAATTTTAAATTTTTTTTTGGCTTATTATTAATAAATTCTTGAAAATTAGCAAACTTCGCCGACCGTTTGGCGCTAATATTAATATAAACTGTTAAATTTCGAATAAATTTTTCAATATACCTTGGGATTTCTAAACATGCTTTACTAGATACTAATACCGCGGAATGGCAAATACAATTAACTGTTATTAATGAAGGACACTTGGTTTTAAGTTTTGAATAAAATGAGGAAAAGCGCCCGATCATCACTGATGCATTGTCACATGTGAGTCCAATTACATTCTGCACAGGAATTTGCTTTTTGTGCAATGCTTTCTCAAATACTGAAAATAAACCTTCTGCAGAGCAATCTGTGGCATCTAATTTTAATAATTCTAATAATTCTGTACAAGCTGCAGAAGTTTCCGAATTTACGTATTTAATTAAAAAAGTGAGCCATTTTACGTTAGAAATATCTGTGCTTTCATCAACAAATATAGAAAATTTATGATGTCGAGCACTTTCAATAATTCTATTTACTTCTACTTTAGCAAGCACGTTTGTAATAATTTTATTGCATTTTACGCAGCTCAAGGTTAATTTACTGGCTATATAAGAATCTGGAAATATAACCTTCAGAAGGGCAATTAAATAAGCACTAATGTGATATGGAATATTGTGCTCGACAAAAAAAGCGCACAAAGCAATTTCAGCAATCTGAATCTTCTCGTTAATATTTTCGGGACTATCACTCACATCAAAATCATCAAAAGCAGCACTGTTACATTCGGATAATTTAGTAACGTTCTCGGCGTGTGATTTTGTATCGAAATGATTTTTTATATCTGATAACCCGCAATTAATCATATAATTTTTACAACACGCGGAACAATGAAATTTGGAGTCGTCGTTAATAACGCGTTGTAGCCAAGGTTTAAAATCATCGCGCTCTAACCATTGCTGAAGAAAAGTTCTCGGACTATATTTGCGTTTCTTTGAAGAAGAATTCATGACAAAAAAACAGAAAAACTGACAGAAGAAAAAGATAAATAAAAAAGAAGAGGAAAGTATATAAATTAATGGAAAAAAATACTTACCTATTTAGTTGGTGCCTTCAGATGATGGACGATCGCACTGCACACAGCAGTACAGCACTTCGAATGACAGTTACTCTACGTTCGCGCATGTCTGTTACGGTATCCCGCCAAAAAAGCCCGCGTAATGTACTACTCAAGAATATTATTCTATAGAGCGGAGATATCACGAGCTGAGATTCCTTACTCCACCGCAAGGGGCGTTGCAGTCGGAATTCTTCGCATCTTGCATCACTGCTCCAATCCCCTTATAACTACATTGTTCCTCCTACCCTCTCTATCCTTTCTGTCCTGTTTTACCTCCATTTTTCTCAACCTCAGTCTCCATTCCTCTATCTGTCCCTCCTCCACTCCTTCCTTTCCCTTTCCTCCTTCCTTCTCCCATCTCTCAACCTTCTCCATCGCTTCCACCATTTTCCTATCTCTTCCTTCCAACTTTTCTAACTTCTCTTCTATTCCTTCCCTTCTCTCCTTCTCTTCCTTCATCCACTCCTCCCACTTCCTTCTTTCCCCTCTACATTCCTCCTCCACCCTTCTTCTTTCCTCCCTTTCCTTCCTCATCTCCTCCTTCATCTCCCTTATCTCCCTTACCAACTCCATTATCACTACCTCCATCCTCTCTCCCCCCCGCCTCTCCCACTCCTTTCCCTCCTTTACCGGCGATCTTTCTGTTTTCCCACTCTTCTTAAACCCTCCCCTCCCCTCTATCTCCATCGTTCCTACTTCCTCCTCCCTTTCCCTTTTTTTCCCCCACTACTCTCCACACTCCCCACACCGCTCCCCACACTACTGCCACTATCTCTCCTACACCTTTCCTTTAACTCCTCGCTTCCCTTATCCTTCGCTACCCCTTTCCTCCCCTCTCCTCCCAAAAGTCCTTCTTCTCCACATCCCCCAACCCCAATCCCACTGCTCTTTCCTTTGAACATGTTCCTTTATCCTTTTCCCCTTTTTAAAAATTCCCGCCTTTACTTCCCGCACCTCTACTACCTTCCTTCTCCGTCAGGTGTCACTCCTTGTGCGTCTCCTTGCTCTTTCCCGCCACACTTCTTCCACCTCAATCACCTAACCTCCAAACATTCCCTTCACCCTTCTTAATCCCTGTCACCCTCAGCCCTAGCCCTCTCACTCTTATCCCAATCCTTTTCGCACCTCTCCCTTCACCTCCACTCCGCACTCCACTCTCCCTTTCACCTTTTCTCCACAATTTTCCCACACCTCTCGCTCCACTCACTTCTAACACACCTTACACTCACTGCGACCGGAAACGGAAGTCCAGTTTTATTCACTAATAAACAATAATAAAAACGTAAAAAAATAAATCGCGGATTTGACGTTCTTCGATATTTCTGAACGCTATTAGGTTCCAGAATCATACATTAAATTGATATTTTAGACGGTTGTGGTTGTAGTAAACTCAGTAGACATTCCAAATTTTCAGCCCTTATAAAATTGTATTTCAAACATTCTGACGTGTCAACAGATTGCCTATTTTATATTTCCGCTATTGCCCAGTGCCAATTGAAGATTTTACGTAAAAAAAAACTACTTAGATAAGCAATATCTTATCAAATTAGCCCCAAAGATTGTTCTACTATAGTTTTCATTCAACTTTGTCAGAAAAAAGAATAGAAAAAAACGGTTTTGGTTGCAATTCCGGTATTTGATATTATAGCAAATGTAATCCCCTACAAAATGAGCAAAAGAAATCAAATATCGGTTGAGAATTGACGGAGATACGGAATTTTGACCGCAAAAAGTCACTTTGGAACCACTGTGTGCAGCGTGGAGGGTAATTGCAGTTTGTGGATGCATGCCCAAATGTCTGACACCTGTAGCACTGGGTGTATGTACGTTGAGACAGGAATCTCTCCCAGTATATCCTCGTGTGGAATAAATATCCCACCTTGTTGATTGTACTAAGGGTAGTACCGTGAGCAAATATCACCTTGTATATGGGGTACAGAGGTTTTTTGGGAGAGCTGGAATTTATAGGGCTGCAGTTAACGGCCTGCAGGCCTTGTTCCTTGAGCTCAGTTATGATGTCTTCCGGTGGAACATTTGAGAGTCCTTTTAGAACAACAGTCAGAACCTTCTGCGAGATTAGGGTATAGGTGTGGAACGCAGTGTTTCCGCTAAGCAGTTCATCCCTGAGTTTGTTGTAGTCCTCAACGCTGAATAGCTGAATTCTAACACGAGGACCAAGGAGTTTCAGGTTGAAGTTCTTCCTAAATTTCTCCTCCAGCGATTTGGACAGCTTGACAATGTCACCATCAAAATTTTGGACGTAGAAAGGTGGGGTTTGGATACCGCTCTGCCACTGGGGCCTATGCTAGTAGAGTTTTGGTCTTCCGACGAGGCACCAGAATCGCGTGTCCCAGAGTTTTTCAAAGGGCGACCCCGAGGAGGATGAATAGCCTGGTCCGACCTGTCACAGTTACTGGTAAATGAGCTAAGTATGCCGAAACGATTTTTCACCTCGACATTTGGTGAGTTTTCAATATCCATTCCCACTATGGAACGGTGGGGCTCACCGGAGCCTGCAGGTAAGGTGGTTTTGTGGAACATTTGTTCCACCGGTCTATTAATAATGCCAAGCGAAAGCGGCTTCATGATACAAGGCTTCTTGTTAACAGGAGAAATTCCAGTCCCAGAACAACCCGCGGCAATATTATCACATGAAGAAGTCAGTTCGTTATTCTGCATGCCGCCTGCAGGTATCAAACACTCCGTGCCCTTATCCGCATCAGAAGGGAGTACCGAAGGGGTGCTTGTACATCCGGTTTCTAATAGAGCGCCCCGAGACGACGCTTCTCTTTTCAGGTTATATAAGTGAGATCCACGGATTGTGGATTTAATGGAGTCCTTAAAGCAGGCAATCCGCCTATGCGACGGACGCCGGATACTCAATACCGTCCTAGTGGTCACCTTTGTGGAAACCAGGGCCGATATAACACGAAATAGGCAAAAGTAGGATTTTCAGGTCTGCTAGCTGCTGACCTCTCAACGACCATATGCCAAATATGAAATATGACACGTCTGATGAGAATGAAATATTTTTGAACTGAATAGGATTTTCACACGTCTGATGAAATATGTGCCAGCTGCCGCGTTAGCTCGCGGCGCTGATCTTATGTCTCACGACGCACATCGCTGCCGCGAGAAGAGTTATCAGTATCGCGGCCACCTAGCGGTGTTCGAACCAAATCAATTATTTCGGAATATGAGTTTCGTAAAACCGGAAGGACCCGATTAATTTTCTATCCGCCAATCCATTGAAAACCGGGTTAAATTTTTTTCTTCGAACCCCATATCCATCCCGTGAATAATTTTCTCTGCCAATCCGAATCGAGACGGGCTCGTAAGAGCTTGTGGCATTTCCAGATTGAATCCGTAAGATTTTTGATCCGCAATTTCAGAATACGAACCTTCCGGGTTTATACAAATGGCAATTCCTGATAGAAACTGATAAATTTTGAACCTGAAAAATCCTATTTCATCCATCTATCTGGATATCCGCATTCAACCGGATTCTTTTTTGAACTGCCAAAAATCATTGCTTGAAAATCCAGGCAGTACCGCATTGAACCAGATAGATCCAGTTAAAAATTCAATGCGGTTCTAATTGGCAGTTCCGGCAGGGCTGCGTCCCATTCATTTCTATAAACTTTACATAAAAACTCTAATGTAAAAATAGTTTCCTGGTATAAAAACAATACATTATTTTGTAGAAACTTGTGCGAAAGAAGATGCTTCTCTCTGGAACCTTCTTCGGACAACTTTCAAGTTTGTGCGTCCCCTATGTTTCTATAAGCTCTACATAAATAGTCTATTAAAAAATTTTTGTGACTTACCTTGTTAATTGAGACAATAATTCAGTGTCTCATATGGTGTAAAAACTCGTGACATTTAAAAAATTTTAACAAGTTTCCTTATTTCACACTTGACAAGTTATAATTTTTTATTTTTATTTATTTTTATTTATTTATTGTTTGACACTAGCTAAGTTACTATTGCCCGATGAGAAGATGAGCTACTACCCACAAGCTGAAATGTCACAGGGGCAAGGGGAATCGTCCACTCGCGTCAACCTATCCCCTCCAACACAGTTCGTCCCGTGACGAAGAACTCGAACGCAACTAATCGCGACAATCCGCGGATACGGCTAGCCGCTAAGAACCGAAAACTAGGACTTCTTGGAGGGGATAGGGTGGAGCGAACAGGCGATTCCCCTTGCCCCTGTGACATTTCAGCTTGTGGGTAGTAGCTCATCTTCTCATCGGGCAATAGTACGTTTACCTTGACAGATCTGCTCTCTGCTAGCTGTCACGTGACAACGATTTGTTACGCGATTGGCCGAAAGTGCCGAAACCTTCATCGAATCAACGACGTGGATATTGGAGACATTTCCTCTCCCTTTCATGTTCCCCTCTTGCCCACACTTGACGATGACGATTCTTAATCCTTCAGAACATAAAATTCGCAAAATTGGAACTTTGCATTGAAATATCTCAGCTCATAAGGCACGTAGGGCTAAAGCAAAGACACTTTTCTTATGTAAACCAAACCCAAGCTATCCATTAAGACCATTCAAAATCTAATCGAATAAGCCGTTATTGAGATTCGATAATCTCAGGGTTTTTGATAGCGGGTCGCGGCGTAATAGATACACTCTGTGTCTCGCGCTGCGCATATATCTATATATACTTGGCGCGAGACACTACCGTGTCTCTTGATATTTTACGACGTACGACACGTGAAAATATTAGTTAAATGTTTCACTACATGTAAAATACTACCAATCAATTTCATCTTGCAATTTACAGCTTGTATAAACTTTCAAGAAGTGCCATATTTCAGCGCCATATAGGCTCCTGATCCCTGAAATAGATTTTCAGAGAGAAATCCGGCGTGAGTCGTTGACAAACCGAGTCAAAGCGTAGCTTAGCGAAAGCACGCCCTCTATGTTAAACTCTCCCTCTAAACAAGACTGACGTATACAAGCACCCACACATATTTCAGTATTTCAACACATATCAGAGTAGTTCATGAGTTGGACGCTGTTCATGAACAGAGATCGCTAAATTCAGTCCTCAAATTCTGGGTCGGTAACACAGTTTGGGCAGTGACACCAAGTCCCATAAGGTCTTATGTCTATTCTAGGTACAAAAAAGAGCGCCAAGTATATAATCCCATCAAAAAGGATCCCATTTAAAAACATTGTCGTAAATTAATAGCTTTACAAAACTAATGATATACACCAATTGCGCCAATTATCGCAATGACTATTTATACAAACAAAAAAATGTATCAAATAATAGTAAACAGATATATTTTTATACAAATAAATATTTTAATACGAATAAATATTTTATTCAAAATACTTGGCGCTGCTCTCTGAAAAAAATGTTAAGTGTCTTTGTTAATAAATAAAACAAGGCCAGACTTATTGATTCAGACATATTTATTCAGTTTAGCAACACCAATTCCGAGAGCAGCGCCAAGTATTTTGAATAAAATATTTATTCGTATTAAAATATTTATTTGCATAAAAATATATCTGTTTACTATTATTTGATACATTTTTTTGTTTGTATAAATAGTCATTGTGATAATTGGCGCAATTGGTGTATATCATTAGTTTTGTATAGCTATTAATTTACGACAATGTTTTTAAATGGGATCCTTTTTGATGAGATTATATACTTGGCGCTCTTTTTGTACCTTTTTTTAAAAAAAGGTAATTTTGTGGAGATTTCACACATTTTGTAGTGTTTATTGATGACTGGATAATTTTTTCACCCCGTCGGGGTTATTTTTTTTAATTAACAATATATTATATTGTGGGACTGCAAAGACTGTCCGCTTGATAAAGTATGTTTGGACCAGAGTAATTGGGATCGAGAGCGGATGTTTATGGTAGAGTATCGAATGCGTCAGGGGTGTGAGGTTTGAATGGTTTCGTCGAATGCACGTGGAGAGTTTGGTGACCGGAGCGCGTGTCAAGAGTGTGTGTGTAAGTTTGAATCTCGGGGAGCGCAAGATAAGAATGAATGAAGTCAGTCCTGCAGAGTCCGTGAAACGAGAGGCATCGTTGCCTGATCCTTCTAATAAATAGTTTCCTTTACTTTTTCTACAAGTTGTGTAATTCATTTCTGCCTTACTCACCTAACATCCCTACATAAAATTGGGGGCTCGTCCGGGATCGGTGGTGATATACGTGTAGGATACGGTGATAGTGGAAAAGGCAGGTTGTGTGGAAACGTGACGTGAGTAGTATAGCTAGGCCGGTTCTAACGCAGGTCCTCTGAGGGGAGCGCGGGGGGCGGGGGAAGTGAGAGCGCGCGGGGGAGCGCGGTGGAGGGACACATGGGCGCGGAGCCTGCGCGGAGTGGAAGACCGGTTGCGTGCGCACGAGCCGCGAAGTGGGGGAAGCCGCGATCGTGGAGGGGATCACTCCGGGCCGAGCGGCCGCGGAGGCTTCTCCAGACCGGACCCACCGTCGGAAGGGGGGAATGACCCCCAAAAAATCTCATTCAAAACCTTGACCCACCCCAAAAAAAATTTTCAGAGTGAGGGGACAACCCCCCAATATTTTTCCAAACCATTATGCGATGGAATTGTTTAATAATTGTTTCGGACAATGTCGGGAAAGACCGGCGTTTTCACACCGCGTCTTCGGGGAGGGAAAGAGACAGAGCATTACTTTAAAGTTAAAATTTGGAGGAGGGAAAGAAACAACACTACTTGGTGGTACAATCGCTTTCGTTCTAAAGCTAACAGTATTCTAAAGCGTTCCGATTTAGCGTCGCTGCGTCTCGCGCGATCGTGTGTAATTTGACTCCTCTGGAGTAGCCGTGCAAGGTGACGTCATTTTCACGGCGCGAAGAGCGCTCGAGCGAAATAGAATTATGCAGCATCGTCAGAATGTTTTTTTTCCCCAACGCAGAGAAATAGTAATTTTTTGAAACGTCGTATCTTAAAATTAGGGAGCGAGGAGGAAGACGGGTGAATAAAATTGACAAATAATATGTTTTTAAGCAATTTTATTTAAAATTAAGAGAATAGAATTTTAACATTTTTTCCTACGAGCATCAGCTACAATATCATTGATGACACATGCTACCAGTTCGCAATCTACATGATACCTACTCCTCGTCAAAGTGTTCGCTATCGCATATGATTTTAGCAGCACGACACGCATCTAATGTTTCGCAGGCAACACCGCTCTGCTGTAGCACGTTAACAAAAGTTTTAAATTTTACTCTCACATCTTTCGCAGCTTGATACATCCGCGGATACATATGTTCTATACATGGCTGAAGATTTAATAAAAATGATATTGTGTCCAGTGTGTAATATAGCACGTCATCACATTGTGTAATCTTTATAATTGGTGTATCAAAGATCCGAAAAAAATCCACCGCTAAAATATCAATCGACATCGAAGGTGATCCAGGTAATCGTGCATGTTCTTCCATGGTTTCACAGTTGTCGAATAGCAAACCCCATGTATGCCATGGTAATATGAGATGATTTCCATGATTGTCGCCGAGAAGCACTTCTACATCAATCGTAGGCCGTATGCGGATTCCAATTTTCAAATATTTGCTACCCATGGATGTTAATGCGTATCTTTTAACCATGATACGCGATCCTTGACGCGGACTAAGAGAACAATCGAAGGTATGAAATTGCCCGCTCGTATTAGGATCAAACATAAAAATTTTGAGAATTGAGAATAAAACTATCAATTTTTCCATAATGTGTTTCAATCTTAACGTCGCAGCATATAGTTCCGGAAGATATGCACATGCCAATAACAAGTACATGTCATCTTACAACGCATCGGAAGAGTCATCGTACTTGATGTAAGTACTTTGACGTGAATAATTTGTATGGGTGGGCAATGTATCAGCCCCTACCATATGCTAAATTTCAATGGTTCGAAGATGTTGCAAAGTTTGACGTGTCTTCAATCCGCGACAATTCACCCACGGGATACATTCTCGAGGTAGATCTGGAATATCCGCAACGTCTGCACAACGCTCATGCCGATCTACCGTTCTGCCCGACGCGTGCCAAACCACCGGGCAGCCGACAGGACAAGTTACTCGCGACGGTATACGGCTTCAATTCGCTCAATCTCCCTGGCTCCGCGATTACATCGAACTCAATACACGGTTTAGAACACGCGAGACAAACGACTTTGAAAAAAAATTTATACAAATTAATGAACAACGCAGTATTTGGTAAAACTATGGAAAATGTGCGAAATCACGTGGATGTAAAACTTTTGGCACATTGGGAAGGACGATATGGCGCGGAGGCAATGATCGCGAAACCGAATTTCCACAGCAGAAGTGTTTTTTCAGAAAATTTAATAGCTGTTGAATTGCGAAAACTTTAGGTGAAATTCAACAAACCGATATACGTGGGTATGTGCATTCTGGACCTATCAAAAATTTGTTTGTATGAATTTCACCACGAGTATATGTCGCCAAAGCATGGACCAAATTGTAAAATTCTATACACAGACACAGACAGCCTCATTTATCATATTCGATGCGACGATATCTACGAGACCATGAAACACAATATCGATAGATTCGACACAAGCGATTATCCCATCGACAATCTATATAATATGCCGCGCGTAAATAAGAAGGTTCCAGGGCTGATGAAGGATGAAAATAACGGTGCGATAATGACCGAATTCGTGGGTCTTAGAGCGAAAATGTATGCACTTTGCGTAGACGGTAAAAGAGATACGAAAAAGGCGAAAGGTGTCAAGACCAACGTCATAGCCAGAATGATAACTCTCGACGACTACGCGCAGTGTTTGCAAAGGGAGATCGAAATGGTTCGTAGACAATCATGCATACGGTCTAAATTTCATAAAGTGTACACCATTTCGGAATCCAAAATCGCTCTAAGTCCGTACAACGACAAGCGGCATATCGTACCCGATTCGACCGACACTCTGCCCTGGGGTGATTATAATATCCCATTGTAAAGTAGAAATTATTGTATTTATTATAAATTGTGGAATTATTGCGTAATATAAAATTGTTTGCAAATGTATAGAAATTATTGTATTTATTATAAATAGTGGAATATCACACGCTCGCAATATTTGAAAACTTCATATCGACATGTTGTATAGTTTCATAAAGGATGATGGCGAAAGGCATATGTATGAAATGCAATAAGCGTTAACACAAGAAAATGATATGTGTAATAAGCGATTATAAGACAAATATAAACAAAATAAGCATTAAGGTGATAATACAAAATAATAAATGAATAGCAATTAGCTTTAGAATGAGATAAATGTTATTAATATAAAGTAATAAGTAAAATTTATAATATAGAAAAGTAATAAGCGTTATTTATATGGAGAAATATAATGAGGGTGATATTCCTTAATAATAGTAATTATAATGACTTACAATGGTTGTCGTAGCACTGAATTGAACACTTTTTGAATGTTTGAAAATCTTTTACATCGGTAAATGAACACTTTTCAATTGAACAGAATAGCGATGAAAGAGTTTAACGCAGCTAATTAATACTTGTCAAATGGATAGAATAGCGATGAAAGAGGACGAGGCCTCTCAGGACCTCGTATTTATATACATAAATAGTATATAATAGTATGTAAGAGTAAGAATACTCTTACAGGAGTATTGCGGGGGTACGCGCGGTAAAGACCTTGACACATTTCGGAATAAGACGCAGTAGAACTTTTGGGGTTTTTATAAACGGTATAGCTATTAATAGACATATTTATGTCACGTACGCCAAATATGCGTCGCAATTAGATTTCAGGGGTTTTTATGACTGCGAAAGGAGATACTCAACTCATCGAATGGATTTTTGGGTTTATAATAGGAAAGGGGTTAGAGTGGCTTGGACTTCATGAGTCGTAAAGAGGGGATTGAGACTTGGTCTCGATTTAAGAGGGATTTGTAATGAGGGACTTGTTTGAATTCGTTTTGAAGGGAATGATTCGTGCCTTGTAGGACGAATAGGCGAAGAGGGTTTTGTAACGATTATCTCGTGATGGGGATCTCTAAGATACATCAGCGAGGTGGAGTTTGTATCGATCATCTTGTGTTGGTGACCGCTAATATAACATCAAGGTGATCGACGATTGAGGAGATGGGGTAGGAGTTGAGTTTAATAGAGTATGATGGAGTGAATTTTGAGGTT
Source organism: Andrena bicolor (assembly GCA_960531205.1). Classification (NCBI taxonomy): domain Eukaryota; kingdom Metazoa; phylum Arthropoda; class Insecta; order Hymenoptera; family Andrenidae; genus Andrena; species Andrena bicolor. The sequence goes on along the minus strand of CAUIJW010000252.1, from coordinate 22,809 downwards.
TACTGATGGAATTTGGAATAGAAACGCGCGAAAAATCGTGGGACGTCACACTGTAATATCTTAGCTTTAACTTCGAAAAAGATTGACCCCTCTATCTTATTCTTATCAAAAGTTCTACAATTTTTACACAAAAAGGAGCAGTTTGTCCCACAGTGCGCCATTATCGTAGCATTGCTTCCACAGCTCCTCTTCAGTAAATGAATCTATAAAAGGTCATTAATAAATTATTTTAGTCATGAACAATAGCTTCATTGAAAACAGCATTCATGTAACGCCAATCACAGGGGTGCATTGAAGCGAAGCAATGAAAGAATAACAATCACCATAACTTTAAATAATTGAACGGAAAGTGAAATGAAAGTCATACAGTATATGCATGTTTGCAAGGAAACTATGTGAAAAGTAAAAGCTTGTAGCACAGAAAGCGAAGAAATATATGTATTTTAAATAATTAAACAATTATAGTTGGGTAATAAACATCAAATATGTTATATTAGTTACTGTTCATTGTTAAATTGGGTTTAGTTTAACTTTTAGATTAGGTAACTTTAAGTAGCTTTAGGTTTAGACTAAGTTTCCCCCTCCAGGGTCGACCACCTTGAACGTGGTGAGGGGGCTCTGGGAAAGCGGCCATGTCCCCCTTCGGACGCTGCGCGAGGTACCTGTTCCTCGCGCAGTTGCTGATGGGGGATGCTGCCTTCCTGGCTAAGGGTTGGCCAAAGCAGGGTGGGCTGTATCCCACGTGGTATAGGAGATAATTCTACATTACCTGGACTGATGGAGTAATCCAGGGGACGGCGGCCCTCGTCAAGGTCGTCAAGGAGGTGAAGACGGTGGAGGCTCGAAGTCTGCTGGACCTGCCCTGGAAAAAGAAAAAGTAAAAAGAAGAATTAGAAAAATAAAATAATACAAAGCAAAGTTAAAGTTAAAGTGAAAGTGAAAGTGAAAATTAAGACACACAGAATTAAAAAAGGGAAAGGCGAACGAAGACCGGTGAGTCTACAGTTTCATTTACTTATTTCACTACTATTTAGAGGGACTATCTGCGACTAGCATTTACTAACCCGTCAGGGCGTACATAAACCCGGGGAGAATGACCCATTAGCAGGCCGTGGTTACCTGAGAGGTTAGTACGATTAAGAGAGTACCCGGAATTAATCCCTATGGGACTAAGTTATTTTTTATACTGGCTTGAGCGATAACGTAGCCGGAATGTAAATAGACTAGCGAGTGTAGGTGGGAAAAATAGGGAATTCCGATACTCCCGCCCCCCGGGAAAGAAGACCGTCCTGGGGAGCCTCTGGATTTCTGCCCCAGAGGATATATTAGGGACCGAGCGGCTTGTGAAGGTCCTCCCTGACTGGCGATTCAGGAGTGAGTTGGTCGCTGGGCTATAAGACCAGAGCTCGCGTGGGAGGAAATTCCGCTGGGCGGTAGGGCCGCCGCCCTTAAGACAACCTCCCTATGATTATGTGAGAAATCAGCCGAGCCTCGGATGTTTTAAATTCGGCGATTCCTGGAGTAATTACGGGACCCACGTGTGATGTTGGTTGCACGGCGGGAGATAAAGCGACCATCGACACCTGGTTGAAGCAGCGGGCCGGTGCAACGCCGCGACAGACGTGGAAAAATGGGCTCCGAAAATGGAAATGTAAATAATAAAAAAAACTATTCACATACTCATAGCAGAGTTATTATTATTCATATACCCTAGCACGGTTATCTTTATTCGTTAATCTTATATATTCGTTAGGTTTATTCGTGATTCGTGAGATTTATTCGTCACAGAATCCCTTGTCATGGAGCATCTATTTCGGGGGAAATCAGAATTTAGTCATTGTCACGAATAAAACTAACGAATGTATATGTAAGCTGCAACATTTTAATAGTACATTAATGTTTCTGCCTTCGCTGCGCTCGGGCAGGAAACTTCGCGCTCGTCGAAATCGCTTACTTCTCCCCCTTATCACGTATAATATTTTCTTTGGTAGGCACTTCGCCTATGTTATTTAGCTTTTTTGTTAATTAATTATTTATTCATTTTTATAGAAAGCAGAGGAGGACGCTCTTCTATCTGGTAAGTTTTATATTATTTTTTATTTATAACTTACAGAAAAATTATTATATACTACATTTATTCAAATTTATTTTTCCAGGCTCTGATGACGATATTTTGATGGCTGTTAGTAGTGAACCAGTTGCCACGGCAGCTATAGACAAGGCGCTGCCACCATCACAACCGAAAGTGGTGGGAGCTGCAGCAGTATCGAGGCCTGCGCCGGCAGCGAGGGCTCCAGCAGCAGCGGGGCCTGCGCTGACGGCGGGGGCTGCACCAGCACCGGGGCCTGCGCTGACGGCGGGGGCTGCACCAACAGCGGGGCCTGAGCCGGCGTCCGTGCGAAACCAGTGGGCTACGTGTAAGTGTTTTTATACAAAAATAAATCCATAATTTCTGTAATTTTTTATTTATTTTTTTGCGAGTCTTTCTTTTATTATAATTTAGTTCATTTAATTTCTTATGTCAGAACGAGGCACCAGAGTTGAACGAGGAAGGCTTCAAGAAAATTTCATGACGTTTTTATTAAAATTAAGCAGCGCTGAGTATCATTGGGGTAGGAGGGGGCGGGGGAGAAGGGGGGTGGGGGGACAGGGTGTGGGCAGGAGCGGGGGCAATTAATGTATTTTAATGTATATAAAAATTTGATTTGCAGAATCTTTATTTCCTTTAATTCATTCCTTGTTTCTTTATATTAATTACACAGTCCAACAAAATGAACCTTTTTTTCTGTTCTGCAATATCCATTGGGTGATTCTTGTAGAGTTTTGCGCCCTGTATACGAATCCACAAACCGTTTGTCGCCATCACCCTCAGTTTTTGAAAAACTCGACTTTGAAAAAAACTGCAAATTTTCAACTTTGAACATCTTTTGTGTCGAAACGGTAATATTTATACGATTGGTTGTTGCGTCAAATTATTCTATGAACCCTCCCGAATACAACGATATAAGTTATTATTGCATTATAAACATTTAAATGTGTTTAAACAATGAACAAAGGGGAAAGAACACACGAAATGCATCCATTTTTGCAGATATTTTTCAATTTATTTCCAAAACTAAAAGCGGTACTGGATTGCGCGCCGCCGTTGACCACCACTCTCGACATCACGCGTTTTGCCAAACTATTTTACTTCTGTATTGAAAAGGAAACGTAACTGACCACTTTTGTTGATGATTTCCTAAAGAAAAATGTCTGTTGCATCGTGTGGGATGATCGGATTTTCTCCTAGACCCTTAGTTTTGGAAATAAATTGAGAGATATCATAAAAAATGGGTGCATTTCGGGTGTCATTATCCTTTTGGTCGCTGTTTAAACATATTTAAATGATCATAATGCAATAATAACTTATATCGTTGTATTCGGGAGGGTTCGTAGAATAATTTGACGCAACGACCAACCGAATAACTATTACCGTTTCGACACAAAAGATGTTCAAAGTTGAAAATCTGCAATTTTTTTCAAAATCGATTTTCTCAAAAACTGAAGGTGATAGAACAATTTTACTTACGGATTCGTGTTCAGGGCGAAAAACTCTACAAGAATCACCGAACGGCTATTGCAGATCAACAATCGTGTTGGACAGTGTTATTAATATTACATTAACATTACAATACCGCAAGAGGAGTTCCATTTCCGGTGTGAAAGAGTAGACACGGCTGAGTGAGTGGTGCGAGTGTTAGCAGCGGAAAAGGTGTTAGCAGCGCAAGCAGGGAGTGGAAAGCGGGAGTGCAGGGAGAGGGAGTGAAGGGAGAGAAAGGTAAGGAAAAGGGGAGTGAGGGAGAAAGGGAAAGGCAGACAGGGAGAGAACAATTTGAGGTTAAGGCTAGACGAGAAAGAAAGGAGCGGGAAAAGAAAAGGCGGCAAAGCGAGGAGAGAGAAAGGAAGGTAGCGACATCGAACGGCAGGGAGGGTAAGGAAGAGAGGAGCAGGAGATAAGGTAGGGAACGGAGGTATCGATAATGAGCAGAACGTAGTTTATACATAAACAAAGGTAGAAAAGCTTTTATTAGTAACTGAGAAAGATTAACACGTGGTAGCAGAGCGTGGTAGTATTACCAACTGACTAATGTCGCATGATTGTCGCGCAGCGGCACGCACAGTGAACAGGGCCGTAATAGTAAGGCATAGTAGCCCCAGGAGCGTATAAACAATTAGGTACATTAATTATTCTCAATACTCCCACTAATTCTGTACCTAATTTAAAATCATAATCCTATAACAATGTAGCAGAACAAAAATTATATACGATTTTTCATACCAAGCAACGAACAATTCTTTTGAAAAGCACTTTTAGGTGAAGCTTTTGTAAAAATATCAGCTACTTGTTCAGCTGAGGAAACATACTTAATGTCTATAATGTTTTCTTCAAACTTTTCTCTTATAAAATGATAGACAACGTCAATATGTTTTGAACGTCTGTGAAAAACTGGATTTTTAACTAACTTTATGGCACTTTGGTTGTCCACACATAAGAGGGTTCCACTGTCTGATATCTCATCAATTTCTGAGATCAGTTGTCTCAACCACAGCACTTCTCTTGATGCATTTGACGCAGCCACGTATTCTGCCTCTGTTGTGGATAAAGCGACTGACTTCTGGCGTTGACAAGTCCAAGTGACCGGTCCTCCACTCATTAGGAAGACGTATCCGTTCATTGAGCGTCTCGTGTCTAGATCGTTTGCGTAGTCCGCATCAGAATATCCAATGAGAGCTTCATTTTGGTTGTCTTTTACATATTTGATTCCAAGGGTACGCGTTGCCTTAAGGTATTTGAAAACGCGTTTTGCTGCATTCCAATGACTATTATTAAAGTTCGTTAAAAATCTACTCAGCACACTGACAGCAAACATGATATCAGGTCTTGTGGAAACTGCTGCAAAAATTAGCGATCCAACTGCTTCTCTATATGGAACATTCTTCCCAAAGTTGACATCTGTTTCTCCTGTAGGCTGTACTAATACCACATGCGGATTAGCTGGCGTGCTGTTAGTGCAAGCGTCTTCTAGATTAAACCTCTTGAGTACACGATCGATGTAGCTTGTTCCATGTATAAAGATTGATCCGTCCCTTGGATCCTTAGAGATCTCCAGTCCGAGGTAATATCCAGGGTCACCGACTGTTACCTCGAAGACATGTTTCAATTCATTGATGACCTTTAACAATGTCTTATCATCTTTAGCAAAAATAAGACCATCGTCCACATAGAAGGCGAGGATAACTTTCTTCTCCTAAAAATTGGCAAAATAAACGCATTTGTCAGCTTGACACTGTCGAAAACCTAAATTTCGAAGAAAATCGTCAAACCTCCTGTACCAGCAACGAGGGGCCTGCTTGAGACCGTAGAGAGCCCGTTTAAGCTTGCATACCATGTTTGTAGACTTCTTCACTCCATCAGGAACACTCATATACACTTCTTCCTTCAATAGGCCATGAAGGAAGGCCGTTTTTATATCAAATTGAGATATTTTTAGATCTTTCTTTACCGATAGCGCAAGTAAGACCCGAATTGTGTCGTATCTCGCTGTTGGAGCAAAAGTCTGTGTATAGTCGACTCCTTCTACTTGTGAGAATCTTCTTGCAACAACTCTAGCTTTGTAGCGTTGAATGTTCCCATCTGGATATCTTTTTACCTTAAAAATCCATCTAGAGCCAATGCACCGTTTGTGAGGTGGAAGAGGGACCATCTCCCACGTTTCATTCTTATCTAGAGCATCTATTTCTTCTTTAATTGCTGCCGCCCATTCCTTTGAGTCAGGACTCCTCATCGCTTCATCGTAGGACTGCGGTACATCCGTTTCAACAAGATTTGCTTCGTAGCGGTCTGGGGGACGGAGTGATTCTCTAGGGCGCAATACAGGTCCATTAGATTGATTCGGATTACCTGCGTATGCTGGTTCTTCTTCCGGCTGTTGTCCATCTTCTTCTGGTAGCAGATCCTCTTCATGCTGCGATGCGTTGTGAATCGTAGTTGTCTGCACGGTAGAGTTGACGTCAATGGTTTCATTAAAGATTACATGCCTGGATATTGTAATCTTCTTGGTCTCTGGATCAAGCAATCTATAATTTGTAGAATTGTTTTCGTATCCAACAAGAATCAATCTTCTTCCTTTCGCCTCAAGCTTAGTGCGTTTTTCTTTAGGCGTTAACGTGAATGCTTCACTGCCAAATAACCTAATATGACCAAGGGTGGGCTTTCTACCATTCCAAATTTCAAATGGTGTTGTATCTGGCGTCTGGGTTGATAGAGTTCTGTTCAAAATATAGACCGCAGTATTCACTGCTTCAGCCCAAAAATTTATGGGCAAATTCTTTGTATATAGCATTGATCGAGCGCTTTCTACAACTGTTCTGTTTTCCCTCTCCAGTCTAGCGTTTTGTTCGGGTGTATATGGAGCCGTCTTCTCGTGCTCGATTCCATGAGTTGAGAAAAAGTTGTGAAATTCCTTGTTGACAAATACAGTTCCATTATCGGAGCGCAGGATTTTCATCATTTTACCAAATTTATTTTTGCACAGATTTACGTATTTCTTGAAGCAATCGAAGCTGTCTGATTTGTGTTTCATAAACATAACCATTAAATAGGACGAGGCATCGTCCTTGAACAGAATATAATACAATGCTCCGCCGATTGACTGAGTTGTCATGGGACCACCTAGGTCGCAATAAGTAAACTCACCAGGTACAGTCTTTCTCCTCTCATTAGTGGTGTAACGAGTTATTGTCGGTAGGACGACGATCTTGCCCCCCCCCCACCGCACGCCCGGCCGCCGGAACGCGTACCGCGCTCTGCCAACGGTCTTGCCCCCCACCACTCGTCCGCGGGTTCCGAGAATCGGCGCGAGATGGGTAATTAGCCAGTACCTCTCTCGTTGCCGAAATCCGCGGACGGGGACATATAGGCCGGGGGCATAGGCCTATTTGGCAGAGACCGCCTAGAGCGAGCGTACAAACCAGTACACCTCTCCCAGAGACCTCCTGTGCGATTCCACGTTCTCGTGACGAAACACTCGTTCTTGCGAAAGACAAGCGCCCGTGTTCACACCAGTTCTCGTGTGTCGACAGACTGTGTCTCTGCGCCTTTTTGAATTCACTACCTCCCCGGTTCCCAGAAGGACAGCGTGAGCCATCCTCTGGACGCAGGCCGTTATCATTTATCGCTTCTCCCCCAGAGACAAACACCCATCGGGGACAGCAACAACAACAGCCACTACCGACACGTACCACGTAATGGAACGAGTACGACGATGGGGCGGCCACTACGATGGCGGCAAAGGAGCCGAGGACTTCCTCGACCAACTAGAGGACCTACGAGACAGCTACGAGGTCACGCCAGAACAAATGCTACGCTGTCTCCCAGGAATACTGAAAGGATCGGCGCTGCAATGGTTCCGGAACGAGAAGGCCGACATCCCCACGTGGGACGCATTTTTAGAGGCTTTCCGCCTGACATATCTGCCAAGGCGTCGGCAACACGAGTTAGAGATGGCCATCCACCAGCGCCGCCAGCGACCGAGCGAACAGGCAAGAGAATTCGCCACCGCTCTCCGGACGCTTATGCGCCGCCACGGGCAAATGTCAGCCGCCACCCAATTGGATTGGCTATACTCCAACCTCAGAACGGAGTATCGCCACTACATTAAACGCACGGATTTCGACTCGCTCTCCGGACTCCTCGGGTTAGCCGCCGATTTCGAGGCACTGCGCGAAGAAGGGCCCAGCAGTACCTCAGCCCCACCGGAAAATCCACCACCTCTGAGGCCCAGCCTTGCCGAGGTCAGCAACCGTTACGACAGTAACCAGTGTTGCTGGAACTGTGGCCAGCGCGGCCACTTTCGCCGTGACTGCCGCCGGCCAGGCCGACGATTCTGTAGCCGCTGTGGGACAGAAGGCCGGCTCAGTCGAGACTGCAATTGCTCCCCGGCGGCGGGAAACGCCAACGGGTCCGGTGGACGAGGCCACAACCGGACCGCCCAAACCCAACAGCCTCAACGACCACAGACGCCGATAGCCGTCCCCATCTCCCCGTAAACCTCTACGGCCGAGAGTTTCAGGCCCTACTAGACACAGGCGCCTGCCTGTCCTACGTCAGCCGGGAAATAGCGGAATGGTGCGAGCAAAACGGCGACCACCGAACAGCCACCGATCGCTGGGTAAAAGTAGCCAACGGCGCCACCGTTCCACTAGACGGAGAAGTAGAGCTAAAGGCAGTCGTCGGAGAATGCGTCCTTGCTATCACATGCGAAATCCTACCCAGTCTCACGCAGGATATGATTCTGGGGATCGACGCCCTCAAAGCACTCGGATTCACAATACGAGTACGGGGCATGCAATGGAGCCCGAAGGACGAAGCCGCCGCCATCGATTCAAACCCCGGCCTACAAGGTTGCACGTCGGAACAAACCAAACGACTCGAGTCGTTTCTCGTAAGCGAATTGCAACCTTTCGACAGATTGCCCGGACTAACACACATGGCCAAACATCGCATCCGGCTGAAGGCCGGGGCCGAACCGGTGAAGCACCGGTACACACCACGCAACCCCGCCATGCAGGCAATTATTGACGAAGAGGTAACACGCATGCTCGCGGAGGGCATAATCGAGCCATCTTCCAGCCCGTGGAGCTCCCCGGTCGTGGTAGTAAAGAAGAAAAACGGAAAGCGCAGATTCTGCATCGACTTTCGCAGGGTCAACGAAGTTACGGAGAAGGACGCGTACCCGTTGCCCCAGGTTCAGGCAACATTAGAGAAACTGCGGGGCGCAAAATACCTCTCGACGATCGACCTGGCCAATGGCTATTGGCAGGTACCACTTGACCCCGAAAGTCGCCCAATAACCGCCTTCACCGTGCCGGGAAGGGGGCTGTACCAGTTCCGGGTGATGCCCTTTGGACTCCACTCCGCGCCAGCCACCTTCCAACGCCTACTCGACCAGGTCATCGGCCCACAGCTAGAACCACGGGCATTTGCCTACTTAGACGACATTATCGTGTTGGGAAACACCTTCGAGGAACACCTCGACAATCTCCGCGAAGTACTGCAACGACTGCGGGCGGCCGGACTTAGGCTAAATAAAGAAAAATGTCAGTTCTGCCGCACCAAATTGCAGTATCTGGGACACACCGTCACCGAACAGGGAGTCGCTACGGATCCCGATAAAGTACAGGCCATTGCCAAGATACCAGCCCCCACCTATCTCAAGGAACTGCGACGATTCTTAGGCATGGTTTCCTGGTACCGGCGGTTTATACCGAAATTTACAGACATTGCCGCCCCCCTGAACCACCTACTACAGAAGAAGGTACGGTGGGCATGGGGCAAAAACGAAGAAACAGCGTTTGAAACGCTCCGGCAACAACTTGCAACCGCCCCCGTACTCGCTTGCCCCGACTTCACTTTGCCGTTCACGCTTCAAGCAACGAAGGACTCGGCACAGTTTTAACACAGGACGTCAACAACGAGGAACGCGTCATCGCGTACGCGAGCCGCACGTTGAACTCCGCCGAGAAGAATTACTCGGTGACTGAAAAGGAGTGCCTCGCGGTCGTATGGGGCATCCGGAAAATGCGACCGTACCTGGAGGGCTACCATTTTACCGTCCTAACTGACCACCAATCTCTAAAGTGGCTGCGGACGATGGATAACCCCTCCGGTCGACTGGCGCGCTGGGGCTTAGAGCTCCAGGAATACGACTTCGACATCCAGTACCGGAAGGGAGCCAACAATCTGGTCGCCGACGCCCTCTCCCGACAACCGGATGAAGACTCCCGAACAACCGAAGTCGCCAGCGTGGAGGCGCCAACCGGATGCGCCTGGTACGACCGCATAAGAGCAGCCACCGAAAGCGAGCCGTACCGCTACCCGGAGTATCACGTCGTGAATGGACGACTGTATCGGCATATTTCGGACAACCACGGCCCTCGGTCCGAGGGAGAATGGAAGCTGTGCGTGCCCCAGCCACTGCGGGGAGCAGTACTACACGAGAACCACGACGCACCCACCGCCGGGCACTTAGGAAGCAGCAAGACAGCCGCACGATTAGCACAACGCTACTTCTGGCCGGGAATGGTTCGCGACGCGAAACGATATGTAAGCCGCTGCCAGAAGTGCCTGGAGTACAAGGCACTACAACAGGCACCCGCTGGCGGAATGCAGACGACACCAGCCGCCAACCCGTGGGAAGTAGTCGCAGTGGACTTAGTCGGTCCCCTGCCACGGTCAGCCAAAGGATGCACCATGCTGGCCGTGATGCAGGACAAATTTAGCAAATGGGTCGAGCTACAACCACTGCGACAAGCTACCGCCCCCGCCGTCACCAAGGCCTTTAAAGAGCGCATCGTTCTCCGCTTTGGGTGCCCTCGACGGGTAATATCGGACAACGGCCGTCAATACGAGAGCAAAGAATTCACGGGAATGCTCCGTACGTATGGTATCGAACATCGACGAACGCCCCCGTACACCCCGCAGTGCAACCCAGTGGAGAGGGTCAACCGAGTCATCAAAACAATGATCGCTCAACTGACCGACGGAGACCACCGCCACTGGGACCACTGGCTGTCGGAAATCATGTTCGCATACAACACCGCGCGCCACGACTCCACCGGCTATACCCCGGCCTACCTCAATTACGGGCGGGAGCCGGCCACCCCTGGGGCGATCCGCCAGCCGACGACGACGGTCAACGAGGAGGACGCCGAAGACTCAAGCACTGCCCGCGCCAAGGAATTGGAACGCCTACGAGAAGCCATTAGCCTCGCTCGCCATGCACAGGCCCAGGCCACGGATACTCAAAAACGGACGTATAACCTCCGGCGGCGGGACTGGCGGCCGCGGATCGGCGACAATGTAATGCTCCGAGAGCACCCGTTGTCATCCGCGGCCAAGAACTTCGCAGCCAAACTGGCACCGAAGTTCTCAGGGCCCCACGTCGTCAAGGAATACGTGGGGCCGAACCTAGTCCTGCTGCAAAACGGAAGAAAACAGCCGCGGAGGGCCCACATACAGGACCTGAAGCCCTGCGAAGGAGAGGGAGGAGGCGTCCCCGACGGGACACCGAGTACGGACGCACTCAACGTGGCCGTAATCCCCTCCCCACGAGTAAACACCGAAGCCAACGACAACACCGTGCGAGGAATTTTGAAAATAATTGTAAAGGACGAACAACAGGTGGCTTCGACAATTAACACCGCGGGGACACTTTCGCGCTGGAGTAATCAGCGCGAAGGAGCCTACAAGCCCCGCGGTGACTCCGAGGGGGCAATAACAACCAAACATGCCGCCCAAAATAAGAATAGCACACGAAGCCGCCAGGAAGGAGGCCGTACCTCTCCGGGCAGCCGAAGCACGCCGACCAATGGAGTGCCAGCTCCGGAAGCGACCGGGTTCGACGCCCCGAATCGCCCCAGCAGCCAAGCGGAGGCTGGAGTTCGACGACCCACCCCCGCCGGCACGAGGCCTACCAACCAGGCTACAACCACCGCCACGGAGACCCCCCTCGACGATGGGTATCACGGTCGTCGAGGAGGTCGAGAAGAGTCGGCTGCCACCCCCGCTGCAGCCAGCACCACCGGCGCCGCCACTCCCGCCACTCCCGCAGGCGCCGCCACCGCCGGAAGAGACGGGCCCCGCAGCCTCGTTGCTGGAGGCACTCCTCCAGGCACCGCCGCCACCGTGGAAGGCCATGGAGGCACCTCCGCCGCAGCCACAGGGACCACCACCACAGCGGCCATCGGCGCAGCCACCGCCACCGATGCAGCCACGGGAGCCACCGACGCAGCCAAGGGCACCGACGCGACCGACCCCACCAGCGCAGCCGCCGCTGCCGAGGAAAGAACCAGGCAGTCACCGTCAGCAACCGCCCCGTCCCCAGAGCCCCCCGGCCCTTATCCCACGACATCCCACTTCCCCCAGCCACACCGTCGCCGACACCGTCCCCGTCAGCACCCGCGCCGTCGCCGACACAAATCCCGCCAGCACCGACGCCGACACCCACGCCGATGGAGTGGTGGACACCGCCACCGCCGCCACCGACACCAACGGAGCCGCTGCCACGGACCGCTGCACCAACCGCCCCTGCCCCCCCCCCCCCCCGTCAACCGTCGGACTGCCATGGCAATACGGCCCGAACAGCCCGACAGACCTCCGGCTCAACCTGCCGGCCTTTCAAATCGGCCGGAGGTACCGTATCCCCGTCCCCGGGGGATTCATGGAGCTGAAGATGCTGCGGAATCAGCAGCTCCGAGCCCGCTTCAGCTCCTTCTCCGCCCCCAAGCACCAACCGAAATAAGCGCGGTGTCATTAGCGTTAGTATTACTTATAGTATTATTAACATACGTAGCCTAAGTAATTTTAAGCTAGAAAATAAGGTAGTTATAAGTCGTCACCCGTACCGTAGGATAAGTAATTGTACATTAGGATTAAGGTAGTTTAAGAATAGCCGAGTAAACCAGTAGATTTAAGCCCGTAGGTTAAGAGAAGAAACAAAAACACGACAAACAGAGGTCGATGGGAGAGCGGGGGGCAAGATCGCGTCCTCCGAAAGGAGGAGGTGATGTAACGAGTTATTGTCGGTAGGACGACGATCTTGTCCCCCCCCACCGCACGCCCGGCCGCCGGAACGCGTACCGCGCTCTGCCAACGGTCTTGCCCCCCACCACTCGTCCGCGGGTTCCGAGAATCGGCGCGAGATGGGTAATTAGCCAGTACCTCTCTCGCTGCCGAAATCCGCGGACGGGGACATACAGGCCGGGGGCATAGGCCTATTTGGCAGAGACCGCCTAGAGCGAGCGTACAAACCAGTACACCTCTCCCAGAGACCTCCTGTGCGATTCCACGTTCTCGTGACGAAACACTCGTTCTTGCGAAAGACAAGCGCCCGTGTTCACACCAGTTCTCGTGTGTCGACAGACTGTGTCTCTGCGCCTTTTTGAATTCACTACCTCCCCGGTTCCCAGAAGGACAGCGTGAGCCATCCTCTGGACGCAGGCCGTTATCATTTATCGATCTCCCGAACAGAGTCTCCTCCGTTCTCGAGAGCGTCCCCACAGTCTCCGATTCATCCACGGGTTGTGCCCACAGGGTGATCGGACTCAAGACTCTCCGACCAGGGTCTCACGGCAGGGCTTGCCCGCCAGGACACCGAACGGTCAAATCGTCTCTCCTCTCCACTCTCGCCGCCTCGTCACCGATTTCGAATCGCGCCGCGCACCGCGACACACCCCGATTCTCGCGCCGTGACACACACCGACCCGTGCGCCGCGATACACACCGAAACCCGCGTTAGGTTAAGCCGCATTCACACTGTGTGCCAGCATAGACCTGGCCGGGCTCGCCTCTACTTTAGTTTAAGAAATAAACGACCATTACTCAGATCACCTTGCCTCATTCTCTCGGCCACCCGTCCGGTAGTTAACCCGAACGAATCGGGGTTACAGTGGGAAACGAACTTTTATGTTGTTTGCCATACTGGCAACCTTCGCAAAAGAAACCATCTTCATTTGACACTTCGACGCCCTCTGCTAGATCCTTCTTCACCATTTCACGTAGAAATTTTAGGTTCACATGACCAAGGCGTTCATGCCAGAGTTTTAAATCACCACGCGAAACAGTATTCGCTTCCGGAACCACAACCGTGCGAAACAGCATTGTTTATAGATTGTTTGTTTCGCGAATCGCGCACGCCACTAGTCTATATCCATCAAACACCTCAGCGGAGTCATTTACTTTTATTATCTTCAAACCATTTTTCGCCAAAACCCCTTCAGAAAACAGATTTCTGCTAAGAGCTGGAATATATAAGACGTTTGTAATTGTTGACTCATACCAGTCTCCATCGATAAATTTCTCTATTTTAATAGTGCCGATACCCTTTATTGGTAGTCCTTGTTTATTGGCCACCGTGACATTGTCATATTCGTGGATCTCCTTGAGGTCACTGAAATACTCACGACGATAAGACATATGTGCTGACGCACCGCTGGCCATTACCCATTTATCTTCATTTTTGTCTGGAATCACATGCAGGCTCCTATTGCACTCCACATTGAAGGCTCATCGGTTGTCCTGCCTAGGCTTTTGATCAGTGTCATTTTTTCTAACGCTGCGGCAGCTGCGAGCAAAATGTCCCTTTTTGTGACATTTATAGCAGGTTACCTTCCGAACATCAACCTTTCTTGATCCAAACTTGACCTCACTTTTAGATTTAGTCTTAGTGTCACACTTTTGATTCGAAGTGGCTAAAAATGCCGATTCTTGCTCTTCAGTTGAGGTCAAACTAGCTTCTTCATCGAGAAGCCGCGCCGCGAGACTTGGCAATGTCTGTTTATCTTCCGCCAAGGACAACCATGCCTGTCGAAAACTTCGGTACTTGGTTGGCAGTGTGCTGAGTATCTTTGTAATGATGGCAATGTCACTCAAGGACTCACCAGACTCCTTTACTTGCCGAGCTAAATTTTCGACCTTTGCCACGTGTTGTGCGATTGACTCGTTTGAATTCATTTTTACTTGATGAAAACGATCAAGAATCATCATTTTATTAAATTCAGACTTTTGTTGATATACGGAGTCCAACTTGTCGAGTATTGCCTTTGACGATTCACAGCTCTCGACCAAGGTTATTTGCGAAATTTCCATTCCCGCTGTGAGTGTAAACATGGCAATTGCATCATCTTTCGACCATTTCGCACGTGCCGCAGCGTTTGTCTCTGTAGCAGTAGGTCGTTTTTCAATCCCGCGCGTAATATCAAAAACACCTTTTGCTTTCAGCGCGCACACCATTTGGAAACGCCACTGCGGATAATTTTTACCGTCGAATTTGCTTATCGACGCCACATCGACTTTCTCTGCCATTATTCGACTTTACACGAACCACTCGCGACGACACAGGTTACACAAACCGTCCGAAAAGTCAATTTTTCTATCGCGAGCTAGCTTTTCATACACCAGAATAAACTATGCGCAATATATCGCTCCTGGGCCCATAACCTAATGAGCAGAACGTAGTTTATATATAAACAAAGGTAGAAAAGCTTTTATTAGTAACTGAGAAAGATTAACACGTGGTAGCAGAGCGTGGTAGTATTGCCAACTGACTAATGTCGCATGATTGTCGCGCAGCGGCACGCACAGTGAACAGGGCCGTAATACTAAGGCGTAGTAGCTCCAGGAGCGTATAAACAATTAGGTACATTAATTATTCTCAATAATCGAGAATAGGTAAGAGGGTGAGAAAAATGGCAGGAAGGAAAGAGGGTGCAGAGGAAGAGGGTATGGGAAACGATAGGGCGATAGGAGAGAAAGAGGCAGAGGAAAAGGGAATATATAGGGCGATAGGAGAGAAGGAGGTAGAAGAAAAGGGGGAAGAAGAGGCGAAAAAGAGAGGCAGAAGGACGAACGCGGAAAAACTGGGGAGAGAAAGGAGTCTGAGTATAGGCGGAGGAAATATGCTAGAGATAACGGAGATGTGGAAGAGGAAAAGAGAGAAGGAGGGGGAAAGACAGGAGGAAGGGGGAGAGGAGGAAGAGGCGTTTAGAAAGAGTAGGAAAGTGCAGAGGTCGCCAGAGAAAGAAAAGGAGAGCGGGGACGGAACGCTGGAGACTTTGATCAGGGAAATGAGGGAAGAGATGAGGAAGGGCCTAAGGGGGGCGAAGGTGCAGGGGAGGGAGGCAAAGGAGGAGATGGAAAAAGTGAGAGGGAAGATGGAGGAATGGGAGGAGAGGTGGAGAAAAGAAAGGGGGGAGATGGAGGACAGATTGACAAGATTGGAGGAAAGGGGGAGGGAGGCGGATTTGGAGGAGGAAAGGCTAGTAAAAGTGGAGGAGAGATTAAGGGCAATGGAGGCCTGGAGGGCGCGGGAGGGGGTAGAAAGGGAGACGGGCGAGCGAGGAGAGGGGTCAGGGCGCGAGAGAGAAGGGGAGAAATGGGAGGAAAGGGTGCAGGAGCTGGAAAGGAAACTGGAAATGAAAGAAAGGGAAGAGAAAAGAAAGAACGTGGTAATAAAGGGAGCAGGCAGCGAGAGAACGGCGATGCAGAGGGCAAAAGAAATCCTGGCGGTAGTAGGAATACAGGGGGGAATTATGGAGGCGAAGGAGATAGGAGGAAGAAAGCAGGAGAGGAAAGAGGTGATGCTGAAGGTGAGGTTGGAGTCTATGGAGGCAAAGAGAGAGATAATGAGGAACAAGGGAAAACTAAGGGGTAGGAAGGAAGTGTTGGAAGATGACATGACGTGGAAGGAAAGAAGGATGCAGTGGCAGTTAAGGAGGTTAGGAGAGGAGGAGGAAGCGAAAGGAAAAAGAGTAAGGGTGATGTATGGGAAGATTGTGGTGGACGGAGAAACGTGGTTCTGGGACGAGCGGAGGAAGGTGCTAAGAGATTGGAGAGGGAGAGAGAAAGGAGGGGTAGAGAGGGAAGTAAGGGAGGGGATTATGGAGGGAGGGCGGAAAGAGGAGGAACAAGAAGAAAGAAGGAGAGAAGAAAGAGACGGGACAAAAAACTAAGAAGGAAGAAAGAGGAAGGGGGAAGGGAAAAACAGGGAGAGGAAAGGTGTTAGCAAAGTTTCCTAGCAGCGCACGTCGTAGGATTGGAATACTCGCGAGAGGGGGTCGTTTAATTTAAGGCTTTAGTTTTAACACTAATTTTAATCTTAGATGTAAGCCCATTTACAGTTATTTACAATGAAGACAGTTGAGTGTACAATTAAGCGGCGCAGTGCACGTGGAATCGGCCCGATTCTCGTTACAGTAAAGCGGTTCAAGCGAAGCGAGAACAAAGATAAAGTAACACGACTTATTAGACGGCTCGTCGACAAGTAAGCACGTGTAGAGCGGATCCAGGAAATCGGCCCGAGTTCCTGGAAGGAAGAGTCCCCCTTCCATCGATCGTAAGTCGATGGAAGGGGCCGTGATCGACGCTCCACACGAGTCAGCGCGCAGTCGTCATGGCCTAATTATCGATGCGCCTGGAAGGTGGCTTTAAGATGCAATATTTCCTTAACAAAAGGAAAAGCTGGAGGATAGCCTTTTGGAATATAGCGGGGGCGACGCTTATGGACGAGGAATTCTGGAAAGGTCTGGAGGAATGGGAGGTAGTAGTACTGTTGGAAACATGGATGGAGGAAAGGAGATGGGTAGTGGTAGGCGCAGGTTTCCGGAAGGATACAGGTGGAGAGCCCAGTGGGCGAAGAGGAAGAATAGAAAGGAGAGAGCGATGGGAGGCATGATAATAGGGGTGAGGGAAGAGCTGGTAGGAAAAGAAGAGGACGGACAAGGGGAGGAGGAAGGGCTGATGGTGGAGAGGGTAAAGGCGGGGGTGCAGGAATGGACGGTAGTGGCGGTTTATGTGAACGGGGATATGGAGAAGAAGCTGGGAAGGATCAGGGGATGGATGGAGGGGCAGGAAGAGGGAGGTAAGGTGATTATAGGAGGGGACTTCAACGCGAGGACAGGCATGCAGGGGGGCAGGGTAGAAGGAGGGGAGGAGGAAGAGGAGGAAGGGGGAAGAAAATCAAAGGATAGGAAGATAAACGGGGAGGGAAGGAATTTAATCAAACTGGTGGAAGAGACAGGGTGGGAGATAATGAACGGAAACATGGAGGGGGATGAAGAGGGGGAATTTACGTACACGGGAGGAAGAGGGGAGACAGTAATAGATTACGTGCTGGGGGATGAGAGGACAACAGAGGGTGTGGAAAGATTGGAAGTATGGGAGAGAGTGGAATCGGACCACCACCCGATGGTGGTGACGATGTGGGAGGGGGGAGTGGGGGGAGAGAGGTAAGAAAAGGAGGGAAAGGAAGGTGGGAGAAGGGCGATGGACGGGAAGAATGAAGGAGGAATTCGAGAAGGGGATGGGAGGAATGACCATAGAAGGGGAAGGAATACAGGAAGTTGTGTGTAAGGCGACGGAGGCGATAAAGGAGGTGATGAGGAAGGGGGAGGTGTCGGGGGGAAGGGAGAGGGGCGGAAGGGGGAAGGGTGGTGGGATAGCGAATTTAGGGAGAAGAAGAAGGAAGTGAGAAGGGAGTTAAGGAGGTGGAGAGGTGGGAAAGGGAGCAGGGAGGTTTACAAGAGAAAGAGGGGAGAGTACAAGGAGCTGTGCGATAAGAAAAAAGAGGACGAGAGGGAGAGGCTGACAAGGGAGGTGGCAGAGGCAAAAACGGAAAATAGGGTGTGGGAGATAGTTAATACGGGAAGG
This sequence comes from Andrena bicolor, assembly GCA_960531205.1. Taxonomy (NCBI): domain Eukaryota; kingdom Metazoa; phylum Arthropoda; class Insecta; order Hymenoptera; family Andrenidae; genus Andrena; species Andrena bicolor. The sequence continues at coordinate 4,565 of CAUIJW010000252.1, read as the reverse complement.
AAGAAAAGAAGAGGGGTGGACGAAAGGATAAAGAAGGAGGAATGGAAAGAACATTTTATGGGGCTACTAGGAGGAGTGGAAAATAGGGTAAGGATGGGAGGAGAGGATAGTGGGAGAAAGGGGGAGGAAGAGGGAATATGCACAGAGGAAGTAAGGAGGGTAGTGAGGAAGCTGAAAGAAGGGAAGGCAATGGGAGGGGACGAGATCCCAAATGAAGCATGGAAGTACGGGGGAGAGAGGGGACGAGAGATGGCCGGGGAGATTTGCAAAAGGGTATGGGACGGGGAGGGGTAGCCGCAGGGTTAGAGAGAAGGCATCATTGTACCGCTGGTGAAAAAAGGAGGGGGGGGGCGAGGGTTCAAGATTACAGGGGAGTGACATTGATGCCGACCCTGTATAAGATATATGCGTCTATCCTAGCAGGAAGGCTGGAACAGGAGGTGGAGGAGAAAGGAATGATACCAGAGAACCAGGGGGGTTTAGGAGAGGGAGAGGCACGGTGGATCACATACAGGGTCATCCGTTAAAACTGCAACCTACGCGCGCGCGAACAGTCGAAAATGGCAACACCGCCTCACGGACGCATTCCACTACAACCATGCACCGGCCCAGCGTTCGGAGGGTTACCAGTGACCGCTGGGTAGTAGTGATGCCCGAGCTTCGAAAATTTTAGGATGGTCTCTTGCAAATTAACCGGCCCAGGTAAACGAGCCGCGCGCTCCGCTTTTATGATCGGTTTACCACTCGCATCCCGGATTACTGCAATGAGGTTTGAAAACAATGTCAACTGATCTCGTACCCGTCTTAATTTCAAAAATTTTGGGTACGACAGGGTTACTTCTTACTGCATATAAAGATAAAATTATAAAAAAGAAATCAGAACAATAGATTCTGGGGTTTGTGCAGAACTAACATATAATTGAATAAAAATTTAATTTCTCAATTTATGAAAGTAATGACACGGAAACAACTAGGCTATTGTTTATCAACATCGTGACTTTTAAAAAGAGCATTAAATACAGTATTAAATAAAAATTTTGCAAAAGCTTTTCACAACAATTATGGTTAAAAAATTGATAAATGAAAAATTAAGTGAACGTAAAATATTTTAAATTATCCATCATTAAGAGGGAATAATTTTTCCTCATTTTTCAGCGCAAATTGCATTCCGATATCTTTTATAGTTCAAAAGTTATACGAAAATGTCCCCAAGTTCTTCAACCCCGGCCGCGAAATTTCAAACACCTCCTTGTGATGTTAATTTGAAAGAGCCCAACCTAAAATTTTCAAACCTCGAGTTTTACCGCTGTCCAGCGGTCGCTGGAAACCCTCCGAACGCTGGGCCGGTGCATGGTTGTAGTGGTATGCGTCCGTGAGGCGGTGTTGCCATTTTTGTCTGTTCGCGCGCGCGTAGGTTGCAGTTTTAACGGATGACCCTGTATATGTGCTGAACCACATAATAGGAAAGCAGGTACAAAGGAAGAAAGGGAAATTGGTGGCGCTCTTCGTCGATCTGCGGGCGGCCTTCGACATAGTAGACAGGAGAAAGCTCTGGGTGGCCATGGAGAAGAGAGGGGTGAGGGAGGGGTTGAGAGAAAGAGTAAGGGAGATATATAGGGAGACGACAAGCAGCGTGAAGGTGGGAGGGGAGCTAGGGGAGGGATTTTGCACGGCGAAGAGCCTGAGGCAAGGATGTCCCCTGGGTCCGATTCTCTTCAACCTGCTAATAGCAGACGTGGAAGAGGAACTCAGGAAAGGAGGATGGGGAGGGGTAGAAGTAGGAGGAAGGAGAATATGCTCGTTGGCGTATGCGGACGACCTGGTGCTGCTGGCGAAGAACGAAGAAGAGATGGAGAGCATGATCAGGCGACTGGAAAGGTACCTGGAGGGAAAGAGTTTGGAGGTCAACGTAGGGAAGACGAAGGTGTTAAGATTCAGGAAGGGAGGGGGGGGGGGGAGGGAAAGAAAGGTGGATTGGAGATGAAAAGGAAAGGGGATAGAGGAGGTAAAGGAATTTATATATTTGGGGTACGTGTTCAAGAGGAACGGGGGACAGGAAGCACAAGTCAGGGACAGAGTGAGAAAGGCGGGGGTTGTAATGCGGCAGGCATGGGGAATCGGGAAAAGGAAATTTGAGAATGATTGGGGAAAGAGAATATGGTTATATGACACATTGGTGTGGACAGTGGCGGGATACGCGGCAGAGGTTTGGGGGTGGAAGGAAAGGGAAGAAATGGAGAGGATGCAGGAAAGGTTTTTAAGGTGGACACTGGGGGTGGATTGGAGGACGCCAGGATACATGGTGAGGGAGGAAACGAAGAGGAAAAAGCTGAGGCCGTGGGCGGGAGGAAAAGCATGGAGATATGAGGAGAAATTGGGCAGAGGGGAGGGAGTGAAGCTGGCCAGGTGGTGTCTAGAAGATGTAAGGAAAAGAGAAAGGGGAGGGGGAGCGGAACTGTCGGCCTGGGAGAAAGACAGGATAGAGTACAGAAAGAAGAGAGGGGTGATGGAGGGAGGGGAAGGGGTAAGGGGACGAGAGGGCCGGGTGGGGTGGGAGGAGGAAGACAATAGGAAGCAGGAGGAGGAGAGAAGAGAAAAAATTGTAAAGTCATCTTACAATAAATGGTACAGGGAGATAGTGGTAGGGGAAGTACCAAAGTACCTGAAGGCAGGATGGGGAGAAGCGAGGTACGGGAGAATAGCCAGATTCAGGCTGGGAAATGAAATGAGGGGGGGGGAGGTATTGGGAGGAGGTGGAGAAGAGGAAATGCAGGGTGTGTGGAGGGGAAGATGAGACGTGGGAACAGATTCTGGAGCGATGCTCAGGGGAGGAGGGAAAGGAAAAGGGGATCGGGGAAAGGTAAGGGAAATTTTGGAAGAAGGAGGGAAAGGGGAAGAATGGATGAAGAGGTGGGAGGGAAAGAGGAGAGAGAGAGAGAGGAAGAAAGGGGGGAAAGGGGGACATGAAGGAAGGAGGTAGGAAGGAACGAAAGAAGGAATGGAGTGAAAGAACGGAAATGGAAGTCAAAGGCGAGGGAAGCGGGCGATAGTAGAGGGTAGAAGTAGAGTTAAGAAGCGAAAGCGAGTAGGTTAAGGATAGTATAAGAGTAGGATAAGAGAGAGAGACGGCGGAGGCGAGCGAGCGTGGGCGAGCGAGCGGAGGAGAGAGGGGAGGAAAGCGTGCGGAGGAGTAGGATAAGAATTAGAATTAAGTTAATTTAAGTAAGATAAGGACGAAAACTCATGTAACCCTTAGAGGAACCATTAAAGTTATACATACATACATTACAGTACCGCAAGTAAATATTGAATGAATTATACTGTATTCCACATTAGAGCATACCGATTTCGCGCAGGCACGACCCTCAGGAGGCGTTGCTACGATCGACTCCTATGTTTTTCTCCGCCGCACGGCCCTCTACTTACTCTCTTTGTTAACTTTTCGTGCACTTTTCGTTTACCTTGACAACGGTCAGGTCCCGCGTTTGGGATTGTACCAGTTATTCCTTGGAAATTACCACGACCAATCGCTTACGGTTCAAACGGTGGGTAGTAGTGGGGGCTACGCAGATCGGTCGCAAATCGGTAGGGGCGTCGGTATGCTCTCATATGGAATACAGTATAGAGGGTGTGCTTTCTCTAAGCTACGCTTTGACTCGGTTTGTCAACGACTCACGCCGGATTTCTCTCTGAAAATCTATTTCGGGGATCAGGAGCCTATATGGCGCTGAAATATGGAAATATGGCACAGCAGCAAATAATTTATATATAAATAGATAGAGATTCAATAATGAACTTATTATACAATAAATAATATGTTTTATACCTTTATATTTAATTATGTATATTTATATATATATAAATTATTTATATAATTAGAAATAAATAATCAACAAGAAGCTTATCTATATATAAATGATTTATTAATAAATCAAAATTTATTCTCTGAAGTCTGAATATAATTATTTATTAATAAATCTTTCGAACTTGATAATATATAGATTATTTATGGGTTTATCGAATTAATAATTAATTTAGTTCAATATATTCCATAAATTATATAATTAAATATATTCTATTAAAATAAATGTATATAGTAGTATATTTATATATAAATTATTTATGTAATTAAAAATAAAGGTTAATTAATAGTTATTTATATGTATATAAATTATTTATATATATATTTTTTTTTTATATTGGGCGTTTCCCGGACGCTCAGTCCTATTGGACCATTGTGCCCGAGCCCTTGCGGGCAGTCCTAGTTCAGAGGGCTTGCCGCTAGTCCGGCCTCTCGTGCGAACTCGAGAAGCCCGCTCACGGTCCAGTCCTCCAGGTTCGCCGTGCGGGGGAAGGCAGCTCCCAGCAATAGCTGCCTTTGGGCTGCCATGCCCTCGCACTGCGTCATAAGGAGAAGCGGCGTTTCGTCGTCCACCCCGCACCACGGGCACCCTGGTTCCTGCACGATCCCAAGGCGCGCCAGGTGCTTCCTCGTGTGCCAGTGTCCTGTGACCATCCCCACGAGCAGTCGCAACTGCGACCTGTCCAGGCGGCTGAGTACCGCC
>CAUIJW010000251.1:30000-31019 GCA_960531205.1 Andrena bicolor | reverse complement strand
ATTTCAAAGTCCCGCGAGTATTCAGAGTCCCTCCGCACCTTCGTCTGAACACAAATTCGTCCAATCGCTAAAAACGACCATTGATCCATGTGTCTCGTTGCATTCCGTACGTATTACCTTAATGGTTCGACCGCGGTCGTCGCGCTGGTTTTCGAGAAAATCGCGAAAAACTCCATTAGCTCCGAAATATTTCAAAGTGCCGAGAAATTATTTTTTGAATGTCGTTTGGGACCGGGTATTTATCGTGGTAATGTTCGCGGCGATTGTTTATCATAATTCGTTTAGTCGTTTTACTCTTGTATCCGACGCTCTCCGCGGCTAAGTCCCAGCGTGCCGGGCGGACGGTCTGTTGTAGCGGCGGTTTACGCCCATAAGCGCCCGTGCGTAAGGTACGGCGGCGCCGGCGTTCCGGCCGGCCGTTCGGTATCTATAAGGGAGAGCGACGGTCCGAGCGTCTCGGTCGGAGCAGCGTTGGGCGCGTGGCTATTCTATGACCTCGGTTGAGAAGTAGTCACCGCTCCTCGAGATTCTGTCTCGACTGTTCTTGCCGTGTTGCGTTTTCGGATTTCTCCACACAGCATTACCACGGGTCGGTGTCTAAGACCGAATGGCCCTTATGTGGTGAGCGTCCATAAGTGACGTTGGTGACACATATGCAATTCTGTGTATGCTTGTACTACCTAATGCAATCAACTCTTTATCCACGCAGATGGACGATTTAAACTTAACAAAACGCTAAGGAAGGCTAGCGTCGGGTACATATAAAGTATCGAACTAAAAGTTCGAACTTTGAAAGAGGGAGAAAGTAGATACAAACCCAAGAGGTGTCAGATCTCGATATGCCTAGCGCGCACATTACGTGCCAACTCGTTTTGACCAGCATGGCACGATTCGCGCTATCCCGTTTGCTCAGCATGCACTTGTCCGCGCTATTACGTACATGACCAGCGTGAATGTTACGCGCTTTGTCGATTTGTCCAGCGTGTAGTGGTCCGTGCTTCTACGGTTGATGCTAGCGT
>CAUIJW010000251.1:22500-27500 GCA_960531205.1 Andrena bicolor | reverse complement strand
ATATATATGCGATGCATTTATATAAACAGATACCAAAAACTAAATGCGAAAGCATTTACGAACAGATACCAAAAACTAAATGCGTAAGCATTTACGAACAGATACCAAAAACTAAATGCGTAAGCATTTACGAACAGATACCAAAAACTAAATGCGAAAGCATTTACGAACAGATACCAAAAACTAAATGCGAAAGCATTTACGAACAGATACCAAAAGCTAAATGCGAACGCATTTAGCACCGCCGTGGCACGGCTTACGTGCGGAGGTCGCCGCAGACGGAGAACCTGGTTTCTCACCGCGACGCTCCCGTCCGCTGCCATCGGTGAAAAAAAGCGCAAAGAGCAAGCGCGCCAGACCGCCAGACACCTGTGGGAGGGGGGGACCCGCTGCGGCCCCTCTTTGTGATGAACGGGACGATAATAATACGAACGCAGTGACGAGTGCGCTCGCGGGAGGTTTCTTCAGAGGCCGTCGTTAACTGGATTGGGAACAACTGGACCCGTCGTTACGACCGCCCTCTGCGGTAACCCGCCGCCTCGTCGATTCGCGTTCACCTCGTATCGGAGGCGCGTGCCGTTATTATACGATACCCTACCCTCCCCCCGTGTCTGTGCGTGTTGTCTGCGCGAGCGTGTAAAGGCTCGTATCGAGAAAGGAGTCACTCGCGACCCAAGACAGGGACGAAAACACACTACAAGCGCCCCGAGTGGTTAAGTAAAGCGCGCGAGAGTATAAAGAGAGAAGCAGGAACGAGCCGCCGTCGAAGCCTAGGCTTCGCGACGTTTCTCCTCTCTTGTCTCCTCGACGACGCTTCTTCCACTCGCATCCCGCTTCCCCTCAGTTTTGGTCGCGTTCTCCGAAAAGTCCTGTGACTGACACACTCTCCTCTGAGAGAGGATCCCGGGTAACCTAGGGCGGCGACTCGCCACCATCCATCGCGTCGACGTGCATCCCGAGTATCGCTCGCTTAATCGTACGCCCCGATAGCCGAAAAAAGGGACCGGCTGTGAAGCTTCGATAGCGAAAGTCCGAAGATTGGACCGATCGAAGCCGGCCGTGCGTCCGCTTTCGAGGGACAGCGACGATAAGAGAGCGTGCAAGTAGAGGATGCTGCCGCGTGCGGTGGCCCCCGCCCCGAGTACACGGTTATTACGGTACGCTCGTACCCAGCCGTGTATCTCGAAGGTTTTTAAATGATATGTACGCTCGGCCCGCCGGACGTGTCGCGGTGTTTCCGCGGTACGCTTCGACGGTGTTTCGCGTCCAGGACACAAATCACATCACTGTGTCGTCTACGCTGGCGACGCCCGGACCTCCTTCGCGCGCTGGTTGGAGGTGCACGGGCCTCGGCTTCATCCGAACCGAGAACAAAGATAATGTCGAACATATTTAATAACACGATTACCCTGAACGGTGGATCACTTGGCTCGTGGGTCGATGAAGAACGCAGCTAATTGCGCGTCAACGTGTGAACTGCAGGACACATGAACATCGACATTTCGAACGCACATTGCGGTCCACGGATACAATTCCTGGACCACGCCTGGCTGAGGGTCGTTATCACATACAAAAGACTGCTTGCGTCGGTTCTGCGTATCATCACATCCTCGCCGTCTCGCGTTTCCGACGATGTAACGCGTTTCGGAGTCGGGTCGGATGATGATATATACACGCCAGATACTCGACGTACGAGCGAAAGTTGGGCCGTTCGTCGGCGTTTGCAACGGCTCGCGTGAGAATCGTGAAGCGGTGAGTACTCTATCCCGTGCGAGAACCAGAAAGAGAGGCGAAATGTCGTGATGAATGATCGCGTTGGGACTCGCGTGCGTGCGTGCTTTCACGGCGTTGTGCGTCGTTGCTTTATAACGACCGCCCGTGTGCTGCACCGCTCCCTGGATCATCACACACAGCGCGACCTCTCTCGGCTCGCACTGGCGTTTTAGAGTTTGCTGCCTTCGCGTCCCGCGCGAGATCTTTTACCGTGCTCCCGACGTCGCCTGAAATGATAAATTTGTCCTGAGAAAGAGAGAGATCAAAGAGCGGGTGAGATACAAGATAGATGGAGAGAAAGAGCGGAGTGCGCGTCATATGTGCGCCGATCTGTGTATCGTTGCGTTCACGCGGCCCCAGGGATTTTAAAAAGAGGGTCGTCGTTGACGACAAGTGAGAGAGAAAAGTCAATCTATACATCGAGGGCACAACACACACTCGTTCTTCGGGACGCCGTGAAGATCCAAAGGGTGGTGTACATGAATAATGGTGGAGGCTCTGTGCGGGATGATAAATTATAGAAAACCACTCGTTAACATGATCGGGTCGATGTATTTCCCCGTCGTTGCGCGTGTGTCCTCGCCTAGCCGCCCTATATTTATTCCCTCCCTATGGCCACGTTCCGTCGACACACAAAGAGTGTTTGTGCCAAACGTCCGATGAGAAGAGTGATTGCTCCACACGTCGTTTAAAACGTTTCTGTACCCCGGAATCCTCGTTGGCGCGGCTGCGCGAATTTGAACTTCGACGAACCAAAAAGGCGCCGATGCCGCGAAAGGTGTGTAAGAAGACTCTTCTTCGTAGAATTGAAGAAGACGAGTCTCCCCGATCGCCCCATGTCTTTGTCGCGTTGTTGGTCGATCGCATACGAGACCGCGTGTCTCACCGGTCGTCCAGTCCACGGAAAAGCTTATTTTTCCACGGTTCCCACTGCTGCGAGAGTTCTCACACTGCTCGAGGCGTGAAGGGATAGCGGAATCTCAAAGCTAATAATAGCGGACGGACGTTAAAGTAAAAACCGGATCGAATCGACGATGCGCGACGAAAAGACACTTTGGCGAGGCGCAAATAGAGGTAGGGGGGACTCTAATTCTCTCTACAAGAGAAGAAGAGAGTTTCAATCATACCTTTTCTCTGGAATCGTGCGATGGCACCTCTGGATGTAGGCCCGTTCGAGGTAAAGTATATCCAAAAGAGGGAGCACGATTATAATACCGGAGGCACGCGCCCGTTTCTCCAAAATATCTTCTCTCTACTTGGCGGTCTCTGCTTTTTTTTCTCTGGTGGGACACAATATATTTATATATAATATAATAACGATTGACGACCTCAGAGTAGGCGAGATTACCCGCTGAATTTAAGCATATTACTAAGCGGAGGAAAAGAAACTAACAAGGATTTCCTTAGTAGCGGCGAGCGAACAGGAATTAGCCCAGCACTGAATCCCGCGGTTCCGCCGCAGGGAATTGTAGTGTTCAGGAGGATCCGTTTATCCCGTGACGTCGCACCGCGTCCAAGTCCATCTTGAATGGGGCCACTTACCCGGAGAGGGTGCCAGGCCCGTAGCGACCGGTACGCGTTTCGGGAGGATCTCTCCATAGAGTCGGGTTGCTTGAGAGTGCAACCCTAAGTGGGTGGTAAACTCCATCTAAGGCTAAATACAACCACGAGACCGATAGCGAACAAGTACCGTGAGGGAAAGTTGAAAAGAACTTTGAAGAGAGAGTTCAAGAGTACGTGAAACCGTTCAGGGGTAAACCTGAGAAACCCAAAAGATCGAATGGGGAGATTCATCGTCGACGAGGCTGGCTCCCGTCGGTGCGCGATACTCCGGGTGGACCTTCGTGGTTCCATTAGCGAGGGTACACCACCGGCGGCGAATGTTCCGGCCACGTAGTCGTGCACTTCTCCCCTAGTAGAACGTCGCGACCCGTTGCGTGTCGGTCTACGGCCCGAGCGGTTGCCTGTTTCGTTGCTCCCAGAGCACGCGACAGACCCTCGGCCGCCCGGCCGGCTGCGCGACGGTACTCTGAGACGGTATCGGGCCGCAACCAATCCATTTTCGAATGTGCGTGCGTCAGGCCCGCCGCAAGCCCGGTCAGTTCTTACCCGGAGGCACGGACCTGGTGCCGTCCCCGGGCCTGGCTAGCTGTTAGCAGGCGGTGTCCTTGGACTGGGCCAAGCTTCGAATTACCGGTCGGCGACGCTACTGCTTTGGGTACTCTCAGGACCCGTCTTGAAACACGGACCAAGGAGTCTAACATGTGCGCGAGTCATTGGGAGAAAGAAACCTAAAGGCGGAATGAAAGTGAAGGTCGACCTTTGCGTCGACCGAGGGAGGATCGGCCGCGTTACGATGCGGCCTCGCACTCCCGGGGCGTCTCGTTCTCATTGCGAGAAGAGGCGCACCTAGAGCGTACACGTTGGGACCCGAAAGATGGTGAACTATGCCTGGTCAGGACGAAGTCAGGGGAAACCCTGATGGAGGTCCGTAGCGATTCTGACGTGCAAATCGATCGTCGGAACTGGGTATAGGGGCGAAAGACTAATCGAACCATCTAGTAGCTGGTTCCCTCCGAAGTTTCCCTCAGGATAGCTGGCACTCGCTCGTTCCTACGTGAACGTGTGCGAGTTTCATCTGGTAAAGCGAATGATTAGAGGCCTTGGGGCCGAAACGACCTCAACCTATTCTCAAACTTTAAATGGGTGAGATCTCTGGCTTGCTTGGATCATGAAGCCACGAGATTATATTGAATCAGAGTGCCAAGTGGGCCAATTTTGGTAAGCAGAACTGGCGCTGTGGGATGAACCAAACGCAGAGTTAAGGCGCCTAAGTCGACGCTTATGGGATACCATGAAAGGCGTTGGTTGCTTAAGACAGCAGGACGGTGGCCATGGAAGTCGGAATCCGCTAAGGAGTGTGTAACAACTCACCTGCCGAAGCAACTAGCCCTGAAAATGGATGGCGCTGAAGCGTCGCGCCTATACTCCGCCGTCAGCGGCAAGTGGGGAGGGACGTGCCACCCGCTCGCGGGTGACCGTCCTCCATGAAGCCCTGACGAGTAGGAGGGTCGCGGCGGTGTGCGCAGAAGGGTCTGGGCGTGAGCCTGCCTGGAGCCACCGTCGGTGCAGATCTTGGTGGTAGTAGCAAATACTCCAGCGAGGCCCTGGAGGACTGACGTGGAGAAGGGTTTCGTGTGAACAGCCGTTGCACACGAGTCAGTCGA
>CAUIJW010000251.1:12500-17500 GCA_960531205.1 Andrena bicolor | reverse complement strand
TTGCATTCCGTACGTATTACATTAATGGTTCGACCGCGGTCGTCGCGCTGGTTTTCGAGAAAATCGCGAAAAACTCCATTCGCTCCGAAATATTTCAAAGTCCCGCGAGTTTTCAGAGTCTTTCCGCACCATCGTCCGAACACAAATTCGTCCAATCGCTAAAAACGACCATTGATCCTTGTGTCTCGTTGCATTCCGTACGTATTACATTAATGGTTCGACCGCGGTCGTCGCGCTGGTTTTCGAGAACATCACGAAAAACCCCATTCGCTCCGAAATATTTCAAAGTCCCGCGAGTTTTCAGAGTCTTTCCGCACCATCGTCCGAACACAAATTCGTCCAATCGCTAAAAACGACCATTGATCCTTGTGTCTCGTTGCATTCCGTACGTATTACATTAATGGTTCGACCGCGGTCGTCGCGCTGGTTTTCGAGAACATCACGAAAAACCCCATTCGCTCCGAAATATTTCAAAGTCCCGCGAGTATTCAGAGTCCCTCCGCACCTTCGTCCGAACACAAATTCGTCCAATCGCTAAAAACGACCATTGATCCTTGTGTCTCGTTGCATTCCGTACGTATTACCTTAATGGTTCGACCGCGGTCGTCGCGCTGGTTTTCGAGAAAATCGCGAAAAACTCCATTCGCTCCGAAATATTTCAAAGTCCCGCGAGTATTCAGAGTCCCTCGGCACCTTCGTCCGAACACAAATTCGTCCAATCGCTAAAAACGACCATTGATCCTTGTGTCTCGTTGCATTCCGTACGTATTACATTAATGGTTCGACCGCGGTCGTCGCGCTGGGTTTCGAGAACATCACGAAAAACCCCATTCGCTCCGAAATATTTCAAAGTCCCGCGAGTATTCAGAGTCCCTCCGCACCTTCGTCCGAACACAAATTCGTCCAATCGCTAAAAACGACCATTGATCCTTGTGTCTCGTTGCATTCCGTACGTATTACATTAATGGTTCGACCGCGGTCGTCGCGCTGGTTTTCGAGAACATCACGAAAAACCCCATTCGCTCCGAAATATTTCAAAGTCCCGCGAGTTTTCAGAGTCTTTCCGCACCATCGTCCGAACACAAATTCGTCCAATCGCTAAAAACGACCATTGATCCTTGTGTCTCGTTGCATTCCGTACGTATTACATTAATGGTTCGACCGCGGTCGTCGCGCTGGTTTTCGAGAACATCACGAAAAACCCCATTCGCTCCGAAATATTTCAAAGTCCCGCGAGTATTCAGAGTCCCTCCGCACCTTCGTCCGAACACAAATTCGTCCAATCGCTAAAAACGACCATTGATCCTTGTGTCTCGTTGCATTCCGTACGTATTACATTAATGGTTCGACCGCGGTCGTCGCGCTGGTTTTCGAGAACATCACGAAAAACCCCATTCGCTCCGAAATATTTCAAAGTCCCGCGAGTATTCAGAGTCCCTCCGCACCTTCGTCCGAACACAAATTCGTCCAATCGCTAAAAACGACCATTGATCCTTGTGTCTCGTTGCATTCCGTACGTATTACCTTAATGGTTCGACCGCGGTCGTCGCGCTGGTTTTCGAGAAAATCGCGAAAAACTCCATTCGCTCCGAAATATTTCAAAGTCCCGCGAGTTTTCAGAGTCTTTCCGCACCATCGTCCGAACACAAATTCGTCCAATCGCTAAAAACGACCATTGATCCTTGTGTCTCGTTGCATTCCGTACGTATTACATTAATGGTTCGACCGCGGTCGTCGCGCTGGTTTTCGAGAACATCACGAAAAACCCCATTCGCTCCGAAATATTTCAAAGTCCCGCGAGTATTCAGAGTCCCTCCGCACCTTCGTCCGAACACAAATTCGTCCAATCGCTAAAAACGACCATTGATCCTTGTGTCTCGTTGCATTCCGTACGTATTACATTAATGGTTCGACCTCGGTCGTCGCGCTGGTTTTCGAGAACATCACGAAAAACCCCATTCGCTCCGAAATATTTCAAAGTCCCGCGAGTTTTCAGAGTCTTTCCGCACCATCGTCCGAACACAAATTCGTCCAATCGCTAAAAACGACCATTGATCCTTGTGTCTCGTTGCATTCCGTACGTATTACATTAATGGTTCGACCGCGGTCGTCGCGCTGGTTTTCGAGAAAATCGCGAAAAACCCCATTCGCTCCGAAATATTTCAAAGTCCCGCGAGTATTCAGAGTCCCTCCGCACCTTCGTCCGAACACAAATTCGTCCAATCGCTAAAAACGACCATTGATCCTTGTGTCTCGTTGCATTCCGTACGTATTACATTAATGGTTCGACCGCGGTCGTCGCGCTGGTTTTCGAGAACATCACGAAAAACCCCATTCGCTCCGAAATATTTCAAAGTCCCGCGAGTATTCAGAGTCCCTCCGCACCTTCGTCCGAACACAAATTCGTCCAATCGCTAAAAACGACCATTGATCCTTGTGTCTCGTTGCATTCCGTACGTATTACCTTAATGGTTCGACCGCGGTCGTCGCGCTGGTTTTCGAGAAAATCGCGAAAAACTCCATTCGCTCCGAAATATTTCAAAGTCCCGCGAGTTTTCAGAGTCTTTCCGCACCATCGTCCGAACACAAATTCGTCCAATCGCTAAAAACGACCATTGATCCTTGTGTCTCGTTGCATTCCGTACGTATTACATTAATGGTTCGACCGCGGTCGTCGCGCTGGTTTTCGAGAAAATCGCGAAAAACTCCATTCGCTCCGAAATATTTCAAAGTCCCGCGAGTTTTCAGAGTCTTTCCGCACCATCGTCCGAACACAAATTCGTCCAATCGCTAAAAACGACCATTGATCCTTGTGTCTCGTTGCATTCCGTACGTATTACATTAATGGTTCGACCGCGGTCGTCGCGCTGGTTTTCGAGAAAATCGCGAAAAACTCCATTCGCTCCGAAATATTTCAAAGTCCCGCGAGTTTTCAGAGTCCTTCCGCACCATCGTCCGAACACAAATTCGTCCAATCGCTAAAAACGACCATTGATCCTTGTGTCTCGTTGCATTCCGTACGTATTACCTTAATGGTTCGACCGCGGTCGTCGCGCTGGTTTTCGAGAAAATCGCGAAAAACTCCATTCGCTCCGAAATATTTCAAAGTCCCGCGAGTTTTCAGAGTCTTTCCGCACCATCGTCCGAACACAAATTCGTCCAATCGCTAAAAACGACCATTGATCCTTGTGTCTCGTTGCATTCCGTACGTATTACCTTAATGGTTCGACCGCGGTCGTCGCGCTGGTTTTCGAGAAAATCGCGAAAAACTCCATTCGCTCCGAAATATTTCAAAGTCCCGCGAGTATTCAGAGTCCCTCCGCACCTTCGTCTGAACACAAATTCGTCCAATCGCTAAAAACGACCATTGATCCATGTGTCTCGTTGCATTCCGTACGTATTACCTTAATGGTTCGACCGCGGTCGTCGCGCTGGTTTTCGAGAAAATCGCGAAAAACTCCATTCGCTCCGAAATATTTCAAAGTCCCGCGAGTATTCAGAGTCCCTCCGCACCTTCGTCTGAACACAAATTCGTCCAATCGCTAAAAACGACCATTGATCCATGTGTCTCGTTGCATTCCGTACGTATTACCTTAATGGTTCGACCGCGGTCGTCGCGCTGGTTTTCGAGAAAATCGCGAAAAACTCCATTCGCTCCGAAATATTTCAAAGTCCCGCGAGTATTCAGAGTCCCTCCGCACCTTCGTCTGAACACAAATTCGTCCAATCGCTAAAAACGACCATTGATCCATGTGTCTCGTTGCATTCCGTACGTATTACCTTAATGGTTCGACCGCGGTCGTCGCGCTGGTTTTCGAGAAAATCGCGAAAAACTCCATTAGCTCCGAAATATTTCAAAGTGCCGAGAAATTATTTTTTGAATGTCGTTTGGGACCGGGTATTTATCGTGGTAATGTTCGCGGCGATTGTTTATCATAATTCGTTTAGTCGTTTTACTCTTGTATCCGACGCTCTCCGCGGCTAAGTCCCAGCGTGCCGGGCGGACGGTCTGTTGTAGCGGCGGTTTACGCCCATAAGCGCCCGTGCGTAAGGTACGGCGGCGCCGGCGTTCCGGCCGGCCGTTCGGTATCTATAAGGGAGAGCGACGGTCCGAGCGTCTCGGTCGGAGCAGCGTTGGGCGCGTGGCTATTCTATGACCTCGGTTGAGAAGTAGTCACCGCTCCTCGAGATTCTGTCTCGACTGTTCTTGCCGTGTTGCGTTTTCGGATTTCTCCACACAGCATTACCACGGGTCGGTGTCTAAGACCGAATGGCCCTTATGTGGTGAGCGTCCATAAGTGACGTTGGTGACACATATGCAATTCTGTGTATGCTTGTACTACCTAATGCAATCAACTCTTTATCCACGCAGATGGACGATTTAAACTTAACAAAACGCTAAGGAAGGCTAGCGTCGGGTACATATAAAGTATCGAACTAAAAGTTCGAACTTTGAAAGAGGGAGAAAGTAGATACAAACCCAAGAGGTGTCAGATCTCGATATGCCTAGCGCGCACATTACGTGCCAACTCGTTTTGACCAGCATGGCACGATTCGCGCTATCCCGTTTGCTCAGCATGCACTTGTCCGCGCTATTACGTACATGACCAGCGTGAATGTTACGCGCTTTGTCGATTTGTCCAGCGTGTAGTGGTCCGTGCTTCTACGGTTGATGCTAGCGTGCGTGTACTCCGTGCTTCCCGATGGATGCAGCGGCACGCGTGATACGCGCTTTATCGAGCATCCGATGCCATCCTTATTTATAAAGGAAATATAATGAATTTTGTCTGTGATCTGAGATCTTTCTGTGAACGTATACAATAAAAAGGCACATATCCGATTGATTTATTAGTCAGTGGAAAAATCGAATCGATATGATGTCTCGAAGTATAATAAAGTTAGAGTGGAGCGAAAGGCACACATATCATATCCGATGGGAGTTAGTCCGTGGAAAATCCTAGGTTATATATGTGGTGTCTAGAAGAAGTAGTGAAGGAGGA
>CAUIJW010000251.1:7500-10000 GCA_960531205.1 Andrena bicolor | reverse complement strand
TGCCATCGGTGAAAAAAAGCGCAAAGAGCAAGCGCGCCAGACCGCCAGACACCTGTGGGAGGGGGGGACCCGCTGCGGCCCCTCTTTGTGATGAACGGGACGATAATAATACGAACGCAGTGACGAGTGCGCTCGCGGGAGGTTTCTTCAGAGGCCGTCGTTAACTGGATTGGGAACAACTGGACCCGTCGTTACGACCGCCCTCTGCGGTAACCCGCCGCCTCGTCGATTCGCGTTCACCTCGTATCGGAGGCGCGTGCCGTTATTATACGATACCCTACCCTCCCCCCGTGTCTGTGCGTGTTGTCTGCGCGAGCGTGTAAAGGCTCGTATCGAGAAAGGAGTCACTCGCGACCCAAGACAGGGACGAAAACACACTACAAGCGCCCCGAGTGGTTAAGTAAAGCGCGCGAGAGTATAAAGAGAGAAGCAGGAACGAGCCGCCGTCGAAGCCTAGGCTTCGCGACGTTTCTCCTCTCTTGTCTCCTCGACGACGCTTCTTCCACTCGCATCCCGCTTCCCCTCAGTTTTGGTCGCGTTCTCCGAAAAGTCCTGTGACTGACACACTCTCCTCTGAGAGAGGATCCCGGGTAACCTAGGGCGGCGACTCGCCACCATCCATCGCGTCGACGTGCATCCCGAGTATCGCTCGCTTAATCGTACGCCCCGATAGCCGAAAAAAGGGACCGGCTGTGAAGCTTCGATAGCGAAAGTCCGAAGATTGGACCGATCGAAGCCGGCCGTGCGTCCGCTTTCGAGGGACAGCGACGATAAGAGAGCGTGCAAGTAGAGGATGCTGCCGCGTGCGGTGGCCCCCGCCCCGAGTACACGGTTATTACGGTACGCTCGTACCCAGCCGTGTATCTCGAAGGTTTTTAAATGATATGTACGCTCGGCCCGCCGGACGTGTCGCGGTGTTTCCGCGGTACGCTTCGACGGTGTTTCGCGTCCAGGACACAAATCACATCACTGTGTCGTCTACGCTGGCGACGCCCGGACCTCCTTCGCGCGCTGGTTGGAGGTGCACGGGCCTCGGCTTCATCCGAACCGAGAACAAAGATAATGTCGAACATATTTAATAACACGATTACCCTGAACGGTGGATCACTTGGCTCGTGGGTCGATGAAGAACGCAGCTAATTGCGCGTCAACGTGTGAACTGCAGGACACATGAACATCGACATTTCGAACGCACATTGCGGTCCACGGATACAATTCCTGGACCACGCCTGGCTGAGGGTCGTTATCACATACAAAAGACTGCTTGCGTCGGTTCTGCGTATCATCACATCCTCGCCGTCTCGCGTTTCCGACGATGTAACGCGTTTCGGAGTCGGGTCGGATGATGATATATACACGCCAGATACTCGACGTACGAGCGAAAGTTGGGCCGTTCGTCGGCGTTTGCAACGGCTCGCGTGAGAATCGTGAAGCGGTGAGTACTCTATCCCGTGCGAGAACCAGAAAGAGAGGCGAAATGTCGTGATGAATGATCGCGTTGGGACTCGCGTGCGTGCGTGCTTTCACGGCGTTGTGCGTCGTTGCTTTATAACGACCGCCCGTGTGCTGCACCGCTCCCTGGATCATCACACACAGCGCGACCTCTCTCGGCTCGCACTGGCGTTTTAGAGTTTGCTGCCTTCGCGTCCCGCGCGAGATCTTTTACCGTGCTCCCGACGTCGCCTGAAATGATAAATTTGTCCTGAGAAAGAGAGAGATCAAAGAGCGGGTGAGATACAAGATAGATGGAGAGAAAGAGCGGAGTGCGCGTCATATGTGCGCCGATCTGTGTATCGTTGCGTTCACGCGGCCCCAGGGATTTTAAAAAGAGGGTCGTCGTTGACGACAAGTGAGAGAGAAAAGTCAATCTATACATCGAGGGCACAACACACACTCGTTCTTCGGGACGCCGTGAAGATCCAAAGGGTGGTGTACATGAATAATGGTGGAGGCTCTGTGCGGGATGATAAATTATAGAAAACCACTCGTTAACATGATCGGGTCGATGTATTTCCCCGTCGTTGCGCGTGTGTCCTCGCCTAGCCGCCCTATATTTATTCCCTCCCTATGGCCACGTTCCGTCGACACACAAAGAGTGTTTGTGCCAAACGTCCGATGAGAAGAGTGATTGC
Organism: Andrena bicolor; assembly: GCA_960531205.1. Taxonomy (NCBI): domain Eukaryota; kingdom Metazoa; phylum Arthropoda; class Insecta; order Hymenoptera; family Andrenidae; genus Andrena; species Andrena bicolor. Next base: position 7,868 of record CAUIJW010000251.1, on the reverse strand, counting down.
TCCACACGTCGTTTAAAACGTTTCTGTACCCCGGAATCCTCGTTGGCGCGGCTGCGCGAATTTGAACTTCGACGAACCAAAAAGGCGCCGATGCCGCGAAAGGTGTGTAAGAAGACTCTTCTTCGTAGAATTGAAGAAGACGAGTCTCCCCGATCGCCCCATGTCTTTGTCGCGTTGTTGGTCGATCGCATACGAGACCGCGTGTCTCACCGGTCGTCCAGTCCACGGAAAAGCTTATTTTTCCACGGTTCCCACTGCTGCGAGAGTTCTCACACTGCTCGAGGCGTGAAGGGATAGCGGAATCTCAAAGCTAATAATAGCGGACGGACGTTAAAGTAAAAACCGGATCGAATCGACGATGCGCGACG
>CAUIJW010000251.1:0-2500 GCA_960531205.1 Andrena bicolor | reverse complement strand
TTCGGCGGCGAAGCAATGCGCCGCTGGGACTTTGATCATTTCGGCGGCGAAGCAATGCGCCGCTGGGACTTTGATCATTTCGGCGGCGAAGCAATACGCCGCTAGATATTTGATTACTTCGGCGGCAAAGCAATACGCCGCTGGGACTTTGATCATTTCGGCGGCGAAGCAATGCGCCGCTGGGACTTTGATCATTTCGGCGGCGAAGCAATACGCCGCTAGATATTTGATTACTTCGGCGGCAAAGCAATACGCCGCTGGGACTTTGATCATTTCGGCGGCGAAGCAATGCGCCGCTGGGACTTTGATCATTTCGGCGGCGAAGCAATACGCCGCTGGAAATTTGATTACGTCGGCGGCGAAGCAATACGTCGCTGGGACTTGGAACATTAATCGGCGGCAAAGCAATACGCCGTTGAGACTTGGATAATTTCGGTGACGAAGCAGTACGTCGCTGAAGAGCAAACATAACAAACGGCGAAGAAATACGCCGCTGGGACTTTGACAATTTCGGCTGCGCAACAATACGCCGCTGGAGAGAAAACCTAACCAAATCACGAAAAACTCCATTCGCTCCGAAATATTTCAAAGTCCCGCGAGTATTCAGAGTCCCTCGGCACCTTCGTCCGAACACAAATTCGTCCAATCGCTAAAAACGACCATTGATCCTTGTGTCTCGTTGCATTCCGTACGTATTACCTTAATGGTTCGACCGCGGTCGTCGCGCTGGTTTTCGAGAAAATCGCGAAAAACTCCATTCGCTCCGAAATATTTCAAAGTCCCGCGAGTATTCAGAGTCCCTCGGCACCTTCGTCCGAACACAAATTCGTCCAATCGCTAAAAACGACCATTGATCCTTGTGTCTCGTTGCATTCCGTACGTATTACATTAATGGTTCGACCGCGGTCGTCGCGCTGGGTTTCGAGAACATCACGAAAAACCCCATTCGCTCCGAAATATTTCAAAGTCCCGCGAGTATTCAGAGTCCCTCCGCACCTTCGTCCGAACACAAATTCGTCCAATCGCTAAAAACGACCATTGATCCTTGTGTCTCGTTGCATTCCGTACGTATTACATTAATGGTTCGACCGCGGTCGTCGCGCTGGTTTTCGAGAACATCCCGAAAAACCCCATTCGCTCCGAAATATTTCAAAGTCCCGCGAGTTTTCAGAGTCTTTCCGCACCATCGTCCGAACACAAATTCGTCCAATCGCTAAAAACGACCATTGATCCTTGTGTCTCGTTGCATTCCGTACGTATTACATTAATGGTTCGACCGCGGTCGTCGCGCTGGTTTTCGAGAACATCACGAAAAACCCCATTCGCTCCGAAATATTTCAAAGTCCCGCGAGTATTCAGAGTCCCTCCGCACCTTCGTCCGAACACAAATTCGTCCAATCGCTAAAAACGACCATTGATCCTTGTGTCTCGTTGCATTCCGTACGTATTACATTAATGGTTCGACCGCGGTCGTCGCGCTGGTTTTCGAGAACATCACGAAAAACCCCATTCGCTCCGAAATATTTCAAAGTCCCGCGAGTATTCAGAGTCCCTCCGCACCTTCGTCCGAACACAAATTCGTCCAATCGCTAAAAACGACCATTGATCCTTGTGTCTCGTTGCATTCCGTACGTATTACCTTAATGGTTCGACCGCGGTCGTCGCGCTGGTTTTCGAGAAAATCGCGAAAAACTCCATTCGCTCCGAAATATTTCAAAGTCCCGCGAGTTTTCAGAGTCTTTCCGCACCATCGTCCGAACACAAATTCGTCCAATCGCTAAAAACGACCATTGATCCTTGTGTCTCGTTGCATTCCGTACGTATTACATTAATGGTTCGACCGCGGTCGTCGCGCTGGTTTTCGAGAACATCACGAAAAACCCCATTCGCTCCGAAATATTTCAAAGTCCCGCGAGTATTCAGAGTCCCTCCGCACCTTCGTCCGAACACAAATTCGTCCAATCGCTAAAAACGACCATTGATCCTTGTGTCTCGTTGCATTCCGTACGTATTACATTAATGGTTCGACCTCGGTCGTCGCGCTGGTTTTCGAGAACATCACGAAAAACCCCATTCGCTCCGAAATATTTCAAAGTCCCGCGAGTTTTCAGAGTCTTTCCGCACCATCGTCCGAACACAAATTCGTCCAATCGCTAAAAACGACCATTGATCCTTGTGTCTCGTTGCATTCCGTACGTATTACATTAATGGTTCGACCGCGGTCGTCGCGCTGGTTTTCGAGAAAATCGCGAAAAACTCCATTCGCTCCGAAATATTTCAAAGTCCCGCGAGTTTTCAGAGTCTTTCCGCACCATCGTCCGAACACAAATTCGTCCAATCGCTAAAAACGACCATTGATCCTTGTGTCTCGTTGCATTCCGTACGTATTACATTAATGGTTCGACCGCGGTCGTCGCGCTGGTTTTCGAGAACATCACGAAAAACCCCATTCGCTCCGAAATATTTCAAAGTCCCGCGAGTTTTCAGAGTCTTTCCGCAC